>LKNJ01007179.1:0-14472 GCA_002120245.1 Maccullochella peelii
TCAGTCATCGTGTTATTTGCGTTCGCCATGGCTTTTAGTAATTCAGTCAGGTAAAAATCCGTGCTGGAATTATGGGAGAAAGTTGGGGTGAAACTTGGTAATACGATTAATTAGCTTTAAAAAAAATTATCGCGTTAAGATTTCCGGATTAATCGCAAGCGTTAACGCGTTAACGTTGACAGCCCTAGTTTTAACATATAGGGTTTAAGATTCAGTGCAGATTGTAATCCAGAAATACAAGACAGAGGTTGAAGATCTAGATTTTTACCAAACAATTCAGAAAGGTCTTTACAAACCTTTCCCCAGAGATTTTTAATAAAGGGACAATCAAAAAATACAATGAAAGTCTGACCCCTCAGAAAGCTTGCAGTTATTACAGTATTTTGAAAACATAGGGTTAAACTTATTCCGTTGCACTGGTGTAATCTGGACCCTGTGTATCATTTTGAATTGCATCTCATTGACCTTGTTGGTGGTCAAACAGATGGGCCAAAGATCTTCTCACTCGTCATCTGAAATGGCTAAGCCTAAATTAAGTCCTCTACAGTACAAATGTGGTGCAAGCTTGGTGACTTTTTCACTTTCAATGTATTGATCTTGTAAGCATTTGGACACTGTACATTATGTATTGTGCTCCTGGTTGTCCAATATAAAGATGTGTTACACCAGTTTCACACCAAATGCGCAATGGTTAAGTATACAATAATGTTAGTTACCGGTGCTGACATTTGTTTTTAGTTCAGTATTCCTGTGTGTGTATTATTTGTTTGGTTTTGGTTGATTTTGGTGGGTTAGTTTGTTATTTTTATTATTACTGCAGTAGTAATTGATTGTTTACACTTGTGCACACTTGATTAGGTTGACAGTCATATGAAGACATAAATCCCTGCAGGGGCCCACAGTGGAAAATGGTCTATGGGGCAGCTGGAAAGGTGGGCCTGTTGCCCCCAGTACAGCTGTCACTGTTAGCAGCACTATGGCAGATGCATTGGGGCGTAGGACAACACCAAAAAAAGGGAACGACAGAGTTGAGGAGCATGTCGTCACGGATGAGGAGTATGTGGTTATTGTTACTAACTCAACTGCTTCCCTTTCTCTCCTGTCTCTCTCGCCTTCTGTTGCTTTCTGTGAGTGTTTCTGCCTCCGGAGCTGTGGAGTCTGGATCTGTGGTTGCGGAGTTGTGGAGTCTGGATCTGTGGTTGTGGAGCTGCGGAGTCTGGATCTGTGGTTGCGGGCCACCTGTTGACCTGGTTCTGGTTCTGGTTCTGCTCGAGGTTTCTGCCTGTTAAAAGGGAGTTTTTCCTTGCCACTGTTGCCTAGTGCTGCTCATGGTGGGAATTGTTGGGTCTCTGTAAACATAAAGAGTCGGTCTAGACCTGCTCTATATGAAAACGTGCCCTGAGATAACTTTGTTATGATATGGTGCTATATAAATAAAATTGAATTGAATTATTGGTATTCTTATATGATTCTCTCTCATGTGGTCCTAAAGCAGCATTGTGCTGAATTCACTGGGGAGGGATACGCAGTGCTGCTATACAGCACTGCGTATCCTGCTGCTGTCAAGGAGAAACTGCAGCCTGGACGTCGTTTCCCTAATATAACCTGCAGATGGACAGAATGTGATGGAGAGGGTGGTGTAATAAAGGAAGCGTAGGGAGAAAGTGGGGGAGCGGGTGACTCAAGGAGGTCGACGCCAGAACCGACACCTACCCGCCGACACACAGTTCCAGTAGGAAGAGTAGAGTTACACAGTTCCAGGAATTCCAAAATTCCAACCCACAAAATGTACTTCTTCATTCATCTCTACAGTAAAAGTCACGCTTCTGCCTTCTGTCAGTGCTATTAGACAAGCATTGTGGAGGTCAGTGTAATCGAACTTGACCACAAAACCAATGCAGTGTACATCACTATGACTTGCGCAGCTGTTCAACAAAGTGCAGCCTCACATTGAAAATAAAGACACACATCCGAATTTAGTGTGAAAGCAGAGTTGGAAACACTTTTGGAATAAATGGGTGAAGAAATGCTGTGAGTGTGAGCAGTGAAAACAACATTGATGAACAGACAAAGAAAAAAGTGCCAATTTATAGAAACGAGGTCACAGTGCCACCCACACTGTTTGACTGACAGCTGATCTCTGGCAAGTTCAGTGCAGACACACCACAGAGTCTTTGGCTGCTTAACTCCAAAGATGGAGCCAAGAAAAGAGAGAAACACACACAGAGAAAAACAGATTTTGTGGATTACTACTGCTTTACTGCTACATTACCACTAAAACACCCATTGATAAAAGAAAGCCCTCAGCACCAACACCACTGCTGCCATATAGTGCAGAAAGTTCTGCAACATAGATCAGAGTAGTGTATATAACAGTATCATGGTGTCCTTCTCTCCTCTGCCACAGTCTCCCACTCTTCTATATCTGAGGACCTAAAGACTGCTGTCCCTGGCTAATAATTGCTGACACACCAAAGCCAACATAGCCCAGCGAGCCTTTAATAGTTTTCATTTTTCTTCCTTACAGGATGGCCTCTAAGGTGCCATCATGAATGATCAGCACGCAGCCACCACTGCAGCTCCCTGTGCAGGTTGCTGAGCACACACACATGTCTCACACACACACACACACACACACACACACACACACACACTCTCTCTCTCTCTCTCTCTCTCTCTTTCTCTCTCTCTCTCTCTCTCTGAGCCGATAGCCATCCCAGACATCTCTCAGCTCTCTGGCCATTACTCCCTCTGTGTCTTCTTCACCTTTCATCTCCACCCCATACAGACAATTTATATAAAAGATTTTCCTGCCCACACCCTTCATCACAGGGCCTATTTCACAACATTAATACACTCTCTCCTACCAAAACCATCAAAACATTAATTCATAAACTATTTCTGGGGTACGATTTATCAGGTCCTGACAGAGGATTTTGCACAAACATAAGGACAGGGTGGTGGCTGGTATTTTACACTGACCTAAGCTACTTGAGCTCTTAAGGACTGGTTACTAACTGATAATTATTTGGTCCAAAAGCATAAAATCGTGAGAAGTAATGACTAGAATAAACCACTCAAAAGGCTGAAATAATCTACCTGAGTGGAAATGTCTGTGAGGAATTGTGCACTCTAAAGTTCAACCTTGTGAGTCATTAGCTGAGCAGTATGCATGGGTGGAGAAGAAGCAGAGCATGGAGTCTCAGCAGAGGCAAATATTTCCCACATCACTACTTGGTGCCCATTGTGGAGGCGACCTGCAATACTTCCCAGCAACTTCTCCATCTGATGTTAGTCCTATTATTACTCTAACTCTAAACCATTGCTGTACAAACAGGACATTAAAATCTGACTCACATTCCAACTGCTTCACACTCGACTACAACCCCAGTGCGTGCTGAAGGTCACGGTCTGATAATGCCAACAAAACCACATCATTTGCAAAGAGCAGAGACGCAATTGCGAGGTCCACAAACCGAGCACCCTCCTCCCCCCAGCTGCGCCTTGAGATCCTGTCCATGAAGACTCCGCAGTACCCCCCACAGGACTTCCTGAGGGAAGCCTTCTCCATGTCCACAAAACACATGTATGGATGGGCATACTCCCATGACATTCCCAACAACCCTACAAGGGTAAAGAGCTGGTCCTCTGTTCCACGGCCAGGACAGAATCTGCATTGCTCCTCCTGAATCTGATGTTCGACAATCGGTCAGAGCCTCCTTTCCATCCTGGAATAAACATTCCCAGGGAGGGTGAGCAGTGTGAGGCACTGTCCTCGACCTCCATGCAACACTGAAGAGGTGTGTCAAGCAAGACAGCCCAACAATGTCTAGAGCCTTCAGCATCTCAGGGTGAATCTCATCCACACCTGGCGCTTTGCCACTGAGGTGCTTCTTGACTACCTCAGCGACCTCTTTCCAGGATATGGGCGAGCTTCCCCCGAGTCTTCAAACTCTGCCTCCATCAAAGAGGACGTGTTGGTCGGGTTCCTAAAAGTGCTCTTTTCTCCGCTCGACCAAATCCCCAGTTAGGGTCAGCCCTACTTTCTCTTCCTGAGTCATCCAACAGTTTGTCAGAATTTCCTTGAGGCCAACCGAATGTCCTTGCCACCACAACAAGCACTGACAACGTTCTGATCACAACTCCTAGCAGCAGCCTCCACAATGGAGGCTTTGAACCCACTTGGATTCCATCTCCCCATCCTCCCCCAGGATGCATGAGATATCGCGGACAGAGGCCTCTGCCAGACGTTCCCAGTTCACCCTCTTTACATGTTTGGGTTTACCAGGGTCTACCAAGGTCTCTGCCTTTGCCTTCTGCCCGGCTTACAATGCACCCGACCCCAATGCCTATCTCTATGGGTTTTGGATAGTTAATTTCACTTCTTCTAATGTTTGTCTTTAAGTTATTCAGTTAAGAGGATATTAAGACTTAAACATGTTTGGGAGCATGTTTGCCTGACTGATAGACTGACCATCGTTTGCTTTGCCGCATCTGAGCTTCACCCAACCTCCTAATCTCACTTCAGAAGATGATGTATGATTTCACTCTCTTTTTCCCAAATTCCCACCTCATAACTTGACCAGCCATCAGAAGAAGTAAACATGAACATGACAAAAAGTTTAACTAAAAAGAAAAAAAACAATGCTCATGTGCTTGTCTACCTTCTGTTTAGCTTCATTGCACTTTGTTTATTTGCTTCCTTCCACTGTTGTTGTTGTTGTTGTCACGTCTCTGATATGCGTCAATCAAAAAGTTTCATGTTGCAGTTTTAAACTCAAACAATTCTTCTGACTCACTATCACTATCAACCAAACATCTCCAACTGTCAGCTGTGAGAAATATTTGATTGTTCATGATGACAATTTGCATCTTGTTTGTCATGATTGCTTAGCATCAATATTCTATCCTCCAACCCTCCCAGAGCACTGTAGCTGACATTTTTCCCCGTCAGCCCCAGTTCTGCTTCTCCTTTCAGGGCTTCCTGATCTCGTACTGCCGCTGCTGGTGGCTCTGTCTGCTCATGTACTGGGGCTCCAGTTGTCAAACAAGGGGAGACTGGGAGACAAACACCAATCTTTTTTAACACTGGATGTTGGGCTTGTTTGGTTGTTTTTCACCAGTAGGCCTCGTGTTTAGCTGGACACAACAGAATGTGATGTAAATAATAATCAGCACAAATGTTGCTTTTTGTGGATATTTGCAAACAAAGTGTGAAGAATATAACTGAGAATAATTTGATTTATGACATATTGTGTGTGTCTCTTTCCAGACCAACACATAACTGCTGGTGTCAGTGCTTAAAAATAACCACAATGGCAGCTCATTTAAGCTTAGTCTGTGAATAAGCACATGGAAATTGTGACTAAGTCGGGCACATGCTCTATCAGGCGTGGTTGAACTAATGGGACAGGCAGTGATGCACCTACGATAATTGCTCAGATGAAGTTTGACGTCGCTCTACATTCTCACAAACCCATCTTGGAGAATACTGGGGCGTTTCATACGAGCACATACTCCTCCATGATTGATCACTCTGCTTATAATTTCCTAATTTCCAATCCACTGGGGGACTTAACTGGAAGTAGCCATTTTTCCTGAGCACCGACCAGCTTCCTTTTATTTCCGCACAGGGCTAAATGGGTAGTATCTTTCAGCCCATTAAGCAGACTTTCTGTGTCATAAAAGTTTGGTGGCAGAGTCTCTCCCTCTCCCTGCCTCTTTCTCTCTCTCTCTCTCCTCTCTTTCTCAGCAGCAGCATGGAACAGTCTGTTTGATCTGCAGGCTGCAGGTTAATAGAAATCAGCCTGCTCATCAGCAATAGTGGATTGAACTTAACCACCCACCTCCGCCCTGTCAATTCAGATTTGGAAAAAACCCACTAACACTCGCCGTAGTCTCATTTCCCTCTGTCAGGTAATCAGTATTTCACTATAATCCTTTTCAGGAGTAAAATTACAATGACCTATCCCTGGTTCCTGAGCCAGCATGGGGAGTTGGATTTTGGGAATACCAGAACCAAGAAATATGTGCTATGATGCTGATATACAGATATTAGCCAATCACAATCACTCTCACTGTGAAAAACCTAAGGTGGTGTCTAATTGAACACATTCAGCAGTTTCCTGAGATTTAAAGAATAAAGATCATTTTGGGAAAGAGAGTTAGAAGAGAAGATCAGTAGCGCTAAATATGAAGCTAGAGTTAGCCAGACCCGTAGTTACGGATGGTGTTTCGTATTTATGCCCTGTAGCGGGTTGTCACTATGGCAGTTAGATTGAGTCACAGACCAGCACTGAAACTGAACTGGACAGACTGGGCTGGTGCCCATGTACTGTGAGCCAAGGGACAAGGTGTTTTTCCACTAAAAGGAAAAACGCTTAGCTTAGTGCACAAATATTCATTCCAGTGACTACAGTGAAAATATGAACCACTCAAGAGAGGGAGAGTGCTAGTTTCTCAAGCTGGGATGCATTTGGAATGAACTGAGAACCAAGAAAACTAAGAAAATGTTCAGGTCAGTCATGTGGAAAATAAATAAGAGTTGGATTTTAATGACCTGGATTTTTTTGTGTAGAGGAAGGCAAGAAAAAAAATCACCTGGTTAACGATAAGACAGCTCAGTATTAGGCTACTTTGTGTTACTGCATGTTTATGGCTGGTGCAGTCCTGTATAGCCTTGTAACAATTTTCCTTTAGGTGCTTTGTAGCTGTCATAATAATTCAGTTTGATACATAGCACAGCGCAGTCATTATTTCATATAAGTGTCACTGATGTTCATGTTGTTGAGTCTGATTTGATGTTTCCCTGCGAGTGATAAATTGGCTAAAATGTTACTATAAGTCCTGCATTGACACTTAAAGTACAACTGAATGATGAATGCTTTTAAGCTTTTAAAAAATAGGGTCCAATTTGATCTTGAGTCAGCAGCCAATTAGCTTAGCATAAAGACTGGAAGCAGGGGAAACAGCTTGCCTGGCTCGCTAACCTGCCTACCAGCAACTCTACCAGCAACTCTAAAAAACTAAAATGACTATTTAACACTTTCAGTTTGTGTACAGATTTAAACTAAGGAGATGTAACATGTTAGTAGGACAGAGCCAGGCTAACTGTTCCCCATTTCTTTTAGTCTTTATGCTAAGCTAAACTAATTCCCTCCTGGCTCAGGCTTCATACTTAACGTGCAGACCTGAGAGTGGTATTGAGCTTCTCATCTAACCCTCGGAAAGAAAGTGAATAAGCCAGCGTATGTCCCAAAATGTCAAAAAAAATATTTTTACGCTGTATTCAATGGGATGTAACTAAGGATGTTTTCACACTGTGCGCAGCCCTTCATGCTGAATTCAAAATTCCTGCTTATAACTGGTTTCTTTTGGATGACTGCTCATATCTATTATAAGATTTAACACATTCTTTGTAACCAATATGAACAGACACCAATGTCACACAGAGCCAATAATAAAAGGTGTCACAGTCGTTTTTTTACCTACGCTTCTCCTGCTTGTTTAAAGACTTTTCAATCATGCTTTCGCTCTCAACTTTTGACTGAATTTAGGCGGCTTTCCAAGTACCAGTCAAGTCTCCTGCATGGCTTTCTTTCTTTAGGATTAAACACAAATCTGAAGTTGTTCATTTGCATGTCCCAGAATCTGATTTTGTACCACATATTCAGGTGATTCAGGAGTTGAAAATGCCTCACTGTGTGCAGCTTTTTGTTGTTTGCAGTGATAAGGAAACATCAGATCTGTGTGAAATGTGAGGAAAAAAATTGGGACACAGTCTCGGCTGTAGTGTGAGTTTATCTGAGACCTTAACAGCCTCCCCGCTCTCTGACTGGCAATCAATCACTGAGAAAACATGAGGCTCAAGATTTTCAGTCTCTAACTTGGTTTAATGTGATGGTTGATGGAGTGATGCAGCGATGCTGGGTTGGTTCGGGTTGTATAGAAAAAGAGTGAGTCTAAACAAAGAGGGGATATGTTACCACCATTAACTGATTAATTGAAATAAATGGAGAGAGGATATTAGGATTGGGGAGGGGGCAGAAGGACCACTGGATGTTATAATCAGGTGTTGATTACAGACCTAGCTGCTGATTGAGAGACTTCAATCAGCAAACTAAATACATCTCCATAAGCCGTCAGGTGAGGAAACTTTCAATCATCATTTAATCATTAATTAATAGTGATGAGGAAGAGATGCGACTCCACAGTACCCCACTTTAGATACTGTGTGAAAAACAAAAAAGAGCGACTGTCTCCGAAGCAACGTGATGTGAGAAGAGGTTAAAAATATCTCCAGAGTTTGGAATCTGTTATTCAAAGAGAGCTGAAGCAAAAAGTTGAGTGAAAGAATATGAACTTTTTCTTCTTTGCGTCTCTTTTCCTGTTTAAGGTGTTTGGATACGTCTTCGAGCTGCTGAATCAAACTCGGCCGAAATGGCAAAGGAGGATGGGAACATGTTTGCTTAACAGTGTAAATTCACTTTGAAGGGAAGTGGGAGCCTGAAGCAGCCCTGCACAGAATGGATTGCTGTGTGTGAATCTGAGTACTGAATCTCCCTGCCTCTTACCTCAGATCTTTTCTTTTCTTATTTATCGTGTTTTCTTCTATATCAATGTTTCAGACCAGCTCTGGAAGGATTGAAGAGAAGGGTGGTTTCTTGGAGATGAGGTAAGTCAATGTAATTGTCCCATTATACAAAAATGTAAAATCTAAATGTGTAATTCCAGTCAGATATCTCACTCATTCGTGTTTTGTACTTAACATTTTTCTGTTTATACATTAAACCTTTTAACAGCAGATAGAAAGGTGTAATTTATAATAATCCCAAATTGATATAGTTTCCTATGAGTGAGGTTTTTACTGTATAGCCTACACTGCAGTCATCTAATATGAGGTTTTGCACTAATGCAACACATCTGACATATAGTGCCCAGTATATTTTGATGGTAAACTGCAGATTTCTTTTATACATGCTAACATTATTAATATCTGTACAGTAATGTAATTGTGCAGCAAGCAAACAGCTAGAATTTCATATGCGCTAACGGTAGTTTCTCAAAAATGCTAATGTTAACTTTTTTATGCTAACATTACTTGTGTTAGGGGGGCTTCAGTGCTTTTGACCAGTGCTGCTGGTGTTTTTGGATCTTCTCATAGTGCGTTTGTCACTACCTGCAAGAGCTAACTTCATATAGTCTGAGTTAGCATTATCACTGCTACTAGCTGCCTTGTCTTACAGCAATTCCATGTCATGTTAGCTAGCCAGAGCCGAGAGATGTCCACCAATGTGTGGCGAAAAAGTTTTGTTCGTGTGAGAATGAGTGCCACATACAATCTCACCTCTAAAAAGTAATTTTACTGGTTTCTAGCAAGTTGCTCTATATGTAAACACAATGTCTATATATAAGCTGTCATTACACTGAAGCAATTAGCATTCTACCCCTGCTGCGCATGATTGTTTGACTTTTAAATGAAACAGTATTAGATTCACTTGTGCTTTCACTGCTATGACAAGTCAGAATGTCTGATGTGGAAATGCCAATTGGGGACTTGGTTAACTTCACGCAACAGGCACCTCTGTGTTCTGGGAGCCAGTTGTTTTTCTTTTCATTGCTTTGACACAGAAAAAATATAAATTTTCTAAACCCCTGACTCCGCTTCATTTTAAATTAGCTACAGCTAAAACTGTGCCATCAAATCAAAGAACTGTGCTTTTAATTTATTTTCCAAACTCTATATACTAGGAACAGGAGTGTTTTATGGGTAAGCCTAATAAAAACACCAGGATAGTTAAAATACAAATAAAAAATATGATACAAACAATGACACATTATGCACTGCTTTAAAAATCCTCACTATTATGCTGAGTACATGAGATCAACCACAGATGATTTTACAGTTGGAAACTTCTACTGCTTACTGTACATTAAACCCTTTACACACAGCTGCTGAGTGAAATATTACTATATTAAAATGATTGTGATATTTTGTTTCCTTTGATATTTTGAGAATTTTGCAACAGTGTAAATCTGTATGCAGTGTCAGCATGTTATAGTCGATGTAAGCAAAAAACAAAGAAGCTTAGTTTCTGTATACATTTTATACAATCGACCACATAAACACAAAAGGCTCACCGCAGTATTGATAAATGTTCTCAGCGTTTTCTGGGTCAGTGTGTAATACCGAAGCAGATGGCTGTATTTCCTTTTTTGAATATTATGAGAGTTGGATTGCATTTTAGGAATGAAATTAACCCTTTATGCTGAGTGAGAATTAAGAATTAAGAGCTTTGAAACATGAACCTAGTTTTGAATTATGAAGCAGTCCAGCTGTGAAAAGCTATTTTAGCAAAGCTTGCTATTGGGGTAGAATTTTACAGTAATGAAACTTGGAGTCATGATACATATTGGAAATGATTGACAACAACATGCTTGCTTGTTTGGTTCTGGAATATAAGTAGTTAAATGTGTGTGTAGGTGTGTGTGTGAGAGTGGCATGTTGTAGGGAAGCAGACAGGAACACCAGGTGCTGACAACCAGAGAACTGTGATTGTTCCAGAAGCTTCTCCAACAAGAAGTCACAGCAGATGCTGGAGATGACAGAGCGGTCCGGGAGCGCAGTGACAGACTTCAGCGCACGTCAAGACCCAGCTGCAACACACTGCACCCGACGTTGTGTCTGCAAGCTGTGCTGTGCAGCACCATGCAAGCACAATTCTGTGCTCACTGCCCTGTAGAGTCCTCAGAGAGAACATCTTCTACTGAAAGACCCCCTCCAGAAATGTTTCAAGAAATGAAAATACTCTGCTTTGAAGAATAATTCTGTCTGATGTGGTTTTTCCACAAAAAAAAGTTGAATTACCTTGTTAAAAATTTATTAAAATTACATCTGCTCCATCTCCCTTATTGAAACAAAAATCCAGAATATATAAATATAAATTAAATATTGTACATTTCAATTTTAAGGACACAAGATGTCTCCTACATTACTAAAAAGTGCGTTCTCAGTATATGTACACTGGAAGTTTCAATACTTGTATAAGTTGCATTCTGGACCACGATTGGCTTCCAAACTTGTGATGTCACAAAACCCTGTAGATCTAACATACACGTGTTAAACTCAGATTTAAGGCGAACACTGAGAAACTTTCCCCGTTCTTGTGTCACACACATCATTCTGCAAATGTCAGGCATCAAAGTGAAGTAAGAATATGGAAAACACATTGAGTGGTGGCACGTTAAATAAAAGCGTTTGACATTTTCTTGCAAACCTTTGAAAATACATAGAAAAACATGCAGTGGACGTTTATTTGTATTCTCTTTCATTCTTATTCATCTAATTCAATTTTCAATCAAGTTTTACACAGAAAAGAATGAATCAGCTTGGAATAGAATATACAGAATAAACAGATTATTTATGGAAAAGCCACCATGCCTGTCAAAAACATAAGGTTTTGTATCTTTTAAGACCAAAAAACACATCTGGGATTAGGAGGAAGCAGAGCCATCTGTTACATTTCAGTGAGGTTATACTACTCTCTAGTGGTTACCTGACACTATTGCAGCAATACAGAAGTGTTGGTATAAAATGAACTCAAAGCCTTTATGCCTTTTCACATACTTTTATCCAAAATTACAATTTTCTGCTGCCAAATTTTGTATTTTCAAATATATTTGAGCTCTACACACAACCATGACTGCCCTAAAATGTATTTTTCTTGCCTGTGGAATGAAAATATTTAGATTTTCTTCAAATAAAGAAGTCTGAAATTCATCAGTGAATTTTTTCTGCGTGTTTCTCTGTTTTTCTTCAGCTGGAGTCGTGAAAACCTTGAAGGAAACAAGGGCTACATTCAGCATCTGGCAGCTTCGCCCATTATCATGTCCTAATAGCTTGCTCAATGGTGCAGCGTGTTATGTGGGTTCACTGGTCAACCAAGACACACGCCATTAGCCCGAGCAAACGTTGCCTTGCGATGCTACACAAAGCACACCTTATTTGTATCACATTAGCTCTTTGATGTGGCATAGCATATTATATCAACAGCTGCAATTTATCAAACAATTTTGGCACTGATTTGCTTCACTACCAGCAGTCCCACCATCGCCCATCTTCAGTTCTTTCCTCTGGTCCTCTATGAGAAGCTGCAGCAGCAAATAAATTAAACATGTGTCATTGAGCATGCTAAATGGCTTGCAACACATAATCATCTAAATAATTATGAGGCTGCCATTAAAATGAGCTAGATGGATGACACGTGAGGCAGTATGGAAAAACTGGAGGTAATGGTGCAAGATTTGATGTGGGAGAAAGGCGAGATGGTGGGGGGGAATAAAGAGGAAATGCAGTTTTCTGTGCAATTCCTTCCGTCAGTCTTTTGCTTCTTGCCGTTAAAATCCCAGACTCAAAGTGCTGAGGGACAATGGGGTGATTAGCCCAATCAGAAAAAGCAGTGAGGGATTGTGGGTAGGCTGTGGCACCCGCTCACAGCCATCTATTTGTCCTCCCACATTTCATTAATCAGCAACCTGAAGCCCCCCCGAAATCAGCTCAGCAGATTGGCAGCTCGCTCATTTGTTCCCATGTGGCAATCAGAGAGGAAAAGAAATTAGTTCACAACCTTTATGCTATTACCTGACATTATAAACCATCTCTTTGTATTCTTTTTGTTACTTTTCCCAACATTTTTTTTCTTCACTGTGACTTACAGCTGAAAATACATATTCCTGATACAAAATGCGACCTCTATTAACCCTCAGACAAGGTATTTTTTGTGCCTGTTGGTAACAATACTCTCAATATAATCTGCCTGTTAAAGATGAAAAGAAATAAAACATAAGTAATGCTTATTTTGAATAATGAGCATGGTTAAATACACATGTACAGTATGTTCCCTGCATTTTAAATCAGCTGTAAAATACAGAATCTCAAAGTAAAATATTTTTAATGACCCTCATGTATCTGCCTAAATGGTGCATCACGTCACCAGACGTGCATGACAGAACAATAATATTCTGTTCATGGAGGATATTGTTCACGGCTCGCCACTTTTTACACACCATTACCTCACAATGTCTGTGTACTTAACATGATCCCATTCTAATGTAGAAGAGAGAAATAAACAGTAAATAATCTAAATGGCACTCTTGAAATGAAGAAGATGAGAAACCCAGTGTCTGTCTGCATCTGTCCATAAAGGTATACAGTGTGTCATTTCATCTTTACAACAGCAAACAAGGCAAATGAGTGCAAGGAAGATAGAAATGCTTACAGTGCTTTATAAGGGATGCAAAACTTTCATTTTATATTCAAATTTCAGTTTAATTATTTACTACATATGGGGTATCAATAAAGGACTTACTACTGTAGGTACCTACCAGGACAAATATGAAAGTATAGGGGAAGAAGTATGGAGATCTGTGCGTGAATGAAATCTGTTTGATGAAACTATTTATTTCAAAATGCTGAAATAAAATATAAAAAATATAAAATAAAACCCTTCCCTGCTTAACTAAATACACTGACTACCCTTGTTTCAGCAAAAAGTAAAAAGTCACAACCCCCCGCCCCCCTCTCTTCCAATCATGTTGGTACGGACCTCTAACCTGTAGCCTGCGTGCTGCTACACCGACATTAACTCCCGGAGGTGCTGAGAAGCTGGAGGTAAGACTGGCGTTAAAACTCAAAGCACACAGCTACATGCCTATTCTAGAAACTAGTCTAGCCAAGTTTATTTTTATATTGGTTGTTGGTTAAAAGTGTCACATTTATTCTACAATTTATAGGACCCGTTTCAGCTTACGTAACGTTAGCAGTTAGCGCTAGCTTAGTTTGGGGACACCTGTCATTGGCATTTATCTAGTCGGGATTTTTTAACAAACGTTGCCTAAGCAAACATTTGAAAATATTTTGAGTGATTTTAATATATCCTGCTGACTTGACATTTCATGAAAGTAAAACTATTGTGACCGTGCTTCACTGACTGGCAGCTGATGATGGGTAATGACGTTATCAGTTCGTAGATCAGTAGTTAGCAAGTGAGGACATNTGCTCTGTGTTGTTAAGTTGATGACCTGTTACTGAACTATTAAGTGAATATTGCACTTCAATAGTTTGAACATATTTGGACAAGTGATCAAACTGTACCATTTGAACATTTTGCCAGTCATGTGGAGATGATCATGTTGAATCCTCCATTACACTACTACAACATCAGCAACTGCAGCCTTGTTAAGTGATTCANTGAACATTTTGCCAATCATGTGGAGATGATCATGTTGAATCCTCCATTTCACTGTTTCCACAGAGGAGCCCAGAGACAGAACAGCACCAGATTAAGGCTTCGGTCTGCTGTGCAGCAGATGATGCAACAGAGAAGGTAAAGATTTTGTTTTTAGATTTTAGGACTGGGGAGAGATTATGAAACAACTAGCTAACACTAGTTACTCTTTTGTGTTCTTTCTGCA
>LKNJ01007180.1:0-13485 GCA_002120245.1 Maccullochella peelii
AGACCTCTCATCTTTTTAAGTGGGAGAACTTGCACAATTGGTGGCTGACTAAATACTTTTTTGCCCCACTGTAAGTCAGTCAGATGCAGTAATAACTAATACTGTAAGTTTGGGTTAAACCAGCAAGAATTAAGTCTTAAATACGTTTAAATTATAGTTCAGCTGTTAAATTTGTTTAAAAAAAAATGTAGATCAGATCAAATCAACAAAATATTGGATTTAAAATATATTATAATGTAAAAGTTAAGTTCGACTTTGGTTCTACACTCATATTTATACTGTAATCAAAGATTAATTCATATGGTTCAACCCACTTGAGTATTTCTGTATGGCAGAACTGAACAACTGCAGTTATATTCTGGCATTTTTGCTGTTCTACCAATGCTGTAATATCTTATTCCCCATGAGATGCTAGTGGGCGCTTGCAAAAACAGTGACAGTGATCTTTTTGAAGTCAGTAGTGAGTAAACCCGACTCCAGAATTCATACTGCAATTGAAGCTGCCTTTTCAAAAACTACAACCAACCAACACTATTTTGGTCATTTTTATCCCAATTCAATATAGTGACAAACATAATATTACTCATGGATCAAACATGTAACCATACATTTGTTAAATATTTTGAAAAATAGTCCCTACAAAGAAAAGTTCTGCCTTCAAAATCTCAATAAAAGTACAGAAGTATTATCAGCAAAATGTACTTATGGTAAGTGAGTAAAAATACAAGGTTCAAGGTTTTAGGTACATTTACAGTTTTACACACACACAGCTAAAATAAGCAGCCACAACCTCACTGGGTGTTTTTGTAACGTCCAGTGAAGTGATTGTTCAGCTGTTCTGACTGTTTGCATCGGTGTGAAGAAACAGGTAGCTGGCATAGGATGGGATTTACACATTTACACCAAAATAAAGGTATGGTTTGATGTGTTTTATCAGCTGAAATATCTCAGCTTCAGGGAGTCGCTGCAGGTCATGTGTACTGACTGTATAAGAGCTCCCCCTTGTGGCTGATGTATGAATTTCTCTGCTGTTTTGTGCAGGATAATGAAGTTCCATGTAGCCAAGAAGAAGTTTAAGGAGACGCTGCGTCCTTATGATGTCAAGGATGTGATCGAACAGTACTCTGCCGGTCACTTGGACATGCTGTGTCGCATCAAGAGCCTGCAGACCAGGTAGGAACGACGGCAGGCTGCATGACAACAACAGCTGACAGTTTTCATTCCTCCAGTCTTTGCTGTCTAACTAGAGCTTGTTTGACCACACTGTAACTGATTCATCTGTATCTTGGTGTGTATGTGTGTGTATGCATGTACCTTATACATGCATGGGTATATTTGTGTGTGTGTTTGTTCTTTGCATTTTGTATGTATGTATGTATGTATGTATGTATGTATGTGTGTGTATGTATGTATGTGTACCTCTGCGCGCGCGCGTGTGTGTATGCGTGTGTTCCCTTTGCTTCCCTCACAGGCTGGACATGATAGTAGGCCCGCAGACCCTGAGCAGCCGAGCCAAGACCTTTTCCTCCCCCTCCCTGCCTGTCTATTACAGCCAGGGCAGAAAGAACTCCACCCAGGGGTCAGAATGCCCCCCTCGCCCCCTTCACACGTCTTATGGGTTCAGTTTGCTTCTCATTCAGTCAGTTCAGAGGTGGTTTGTTTTTGAAAATATGAAAAAGGAGAATCTGGATTATAAGACAAAGTTTAACTTTCTTCTTTGAGTTGATTGAACTGGAAGTGAAATGAAACCTTTTATCACACACTGCTGTCCTGGGTATGAAGTCATCCACTAACCAAACTCTAACAAAAGTCTGGACGTGAAGTGTTGACTTTAGTTTTGGCATTTGGTGTTTTTATCTAAAATTCCGGTAAATTCTGGGATCCTGATACTAACGTATATCACACAGAAATATCTTCTGTAACAGACACAAACTAAAACTAAATTATCAAAGCACAACACTAGATGCGTACCTGCTATTGCTGCTGTAACACTGACCCCTGCTGTTGTTGACTGTTAACTGAAACTGCTGCATGCACTTCATACTGTATCTTATACATGGAGTGCTGATTACATTTGGAGATAGGATTGACTGTTATAATAATTCATTAAAATTTTATTTATATGGCGCCGAATCCTAACAGAAGTTATCTAAGGGCACTTTTCATATAACTCAATGTCCGTGTACTATGTTTTGAGAGTTTTCAACCACATCACACAGTATCAACAAATGGAGTTAGTTGTCATGGTGATGATACCAGTTGTGAGATTGTAATCCCTGCCATCTCCATGACAGTTTAGTAAGACTGTGAGATGTGGTTGAAAGCTCTGGAAAAAGCTAGTAAGTGAGTTAAGATTACAACTGTTTTTAAGGTCAAGAACGAACTTTCGCGCTTAGCTGTGTCAACCTTTGTTTTGATCTCTATGGATTCATTGATGGGAAGGATTTAATACATCAGACAGTGAGTGCCTTTCCATCCATCTGGGTTTTCACACATTTTCAGTTTTCGCATAAAAAAACCAGAGTGGAAACCCGAAATAAAATTTTAAAAAATATCGCAAAAAAAGGGTTTTTCGCTTGGCTGAGGTGGAAAACTTGGTTTATTGATAAAAGCAAAATGCAACAAAAGTGGTATTGGAGACAGACTTAGCTAATAAATCATGAAGTACTTGAAGCATGTGACTTAAAAGTCCACCAAAGCTTCCGCTTCACTAAAGAGACGAAGACAGAAACATCAGATCTGTGTGGAGCCATGGGGAGACTGTAACGTTCCTCAAATTAATACATGAAACAAACAGAAATACCATATTTCCATCATGTTTCCCACCGTTTAAGGTTTGACTGGCGCTCTTTTAATTACGTCATATTGTTGCGCCCTCTTCTTTCGCAATGGTTTTATGACACCCTACTGGACAATTAGCGCCACCAACTGTTCATCTCGATGTGCTCAACACCTAAAATTCACAGTATACATTTATGTGCATATCCAAACAGTAGTGGATGGAAATGCACATTAATTTGCATTTTCTTTTACTGATTTTTGTGAAATTCTGTTAAAATTTGTGCGAAACTTGGACAGAGACCTGGAAAGTGTTAGCTAATCACAAAAGGTATACTTTCTTAGAATTTCGAATTATTTGCTCAATTAAAACACTTTTTGTGACTCTGTGTTTGTCTGGTATACAAACCACACGTAAACCAAGAAGTATAAAAACACACACAAAAAGACACACTTTTAGATGAAGTCTGGTTTGGTGTTGGAGGATCTTGTGAAAACTTTAATCATTTATTTCTCAAAAATGTTGGTGGCATTATGCATGACATTGCCTTGGCTTAAATTTAACCCTGTTCATTAACAAATAGACTTTATTAACCAGATTCTACTGAACCTCACTGGATTGAGCAAGAATAGTGTTTGTGTTTAAGTGCTGAATGAGACAAAGAAACTGGATTTGTGCTGTAAAACGAAAGGAATAAAAATATCTTATTCAGTATCAGAAAAGCAAACCTATTAATTGTTTCATTCACAAGAAAGTAAGTAACATGCCATCCTTACATGGTTGGTAATGTTTTCTCATCTATCATACAGCATTTGTCAAATCCAGTGAGGAAGTATAACCTCATTTGCTTGTATCTGTTGGAAAAGAAAATGTGCTTATGGCTTATCTATTATTCTATTGCAGTTTCCTTCCTTGCTGTGGGCTTTGTCATTGATTTCTACTTTGTCACTAATTTGTGTCTTAGTCTTCCTATCATTAATGTCTTATTGTGTTTGAATGTGCTTGTGTGTGTGTGTGTTTGTGTGTGTGTGTGTGTGTTCCAGAGTGGACCAAATCCTCGGGAAAGGCCAGATCCCTCTGGATAAGAAGATTCGAGAGAAGCTGCTGTCTGATGGAGATATTTTAGAGGACATGAGCATGCTGGGTCGTGTCTGTAAAGTGGAGCGGCAGGTCTGTGCTTTGCTTCTTGTTTTATGTTTTATTCTCTAATAGTTTATTAAATAATCTGCCATTTCTATTTCCTTGTGTGAGGCAACCAGTATGCAGGTCTGCAGAATGTATAGTAATATAACACTATATCACCACGCTAAAGAAAGCACCGATATACACTTTTTAAAAATACATTTTGTCTTGAGAATTAAATATCTTATGACACAATGTGATCAGAAGAAAATGTGATTCGATTGGAATTAAGAGGGTCATTACTATTGATGACCATCCTTTTTATTTTTTGTGCAAGGCAGCAGTCACAACCTTACTTTTTTTGTTTTATTTTAATCACACACAAAACTTCTTTCCCCACTATGATTCTTTTCTTGCTTTCTTACCTCTACGCTCCTCACTCCTGTCCTCCCTTCCTCTCCTCACAGGTCCAGTCGATTGAGTCAAAGCTCGACTCCCTGCTCGACATCTATCGTCAGGTTTTGCGTAAAGGCTCGTCTTCGGCCCTCACGCTCTCCTCTCTGCCTCTGTTCGAGCTGGAACAGACCTCCGACTACCACTCCCCCGTCTTCAGCAAGGACCTGTCCTGCTCCACCCAGGTCAGCAGCAGCGGAGTGCCTCCCCCTGGTGGCTGCATCACACACTCCTCCACCAACTCCCACCTCTCCCAGGGAGGACTCCATCTCATCCTGGCGCCGCCCAGCGAGCTCAATCTCAATGCTTCCTCTTCCACGCCTCCCTCAGGCCTTGCATCCTCCTCTTTCAGCCCGTCGCCACTGCCTCATCATCACCATCACCATCACCCTCATCATCCCCACCATCATCATCATCCCCAGGCTCAGGCCACCACGCCTGAAAGTGGCACTGATGAGGCTGTGGGGAGCTCTCCACCCATCCTCACCCCAAATAGTATCAGCAGTGGTGGGGGCGGAGGAGTCGGAGACAGAGGGTTTCCTCTTCTGGCGAGGCTTCCACCACCACCCCCTCCCAGCCGAAGTGGGGGCCCGAACAACTTGCCACGAGCGACCTCCACAGAAGCGCCCCCCAACATGGAGGATTTTTGTGGAGGTTTAGGGATGCAGATGGAGGACAGCAGTGTTGGGGAGGGCCTTGGGTTGGGGCTGGGCAGACTGGGGCAGCAGATACAGGGCAGCACCAACAGCAATGGCAGTCTAAACCCTAAGGAGGAGGGTTCCTGGAGGAGACATATGAGCCTGGAGCTGCAGCCCCTGGTGCTGCCCACCATGGGCTGCTGTTCTGGCCCCAGCCAGATGGACCGAAGCTTGGGCAAATCCATGTCAGTGCAGGACCTGATGCATGCCCCAGGGACTGTCCAGGAAGCCCACCACAGCCACAGCCTGTCATCTCCAAGTCCCAGTACAAGTAGTGACTCCCCCATTGGCTTCCACAGCTGTAACCAAGACCCTGGGGGAGGAAGGGGTGGTGGTGGTACGGGCAAAAGCAGTGGAGGTGGATGGGGTGAGGAAGACCTCTTTATCAGCGACAGGGACATAGAGGCACAGGAATTTGACTTCCTGTCACTGGGGACTGCTGAGGCCCACACCTACTCCTCGGAACTCCTGAGGACAGGGAGCAGAGCAGGGGCAGGGTCCCGGGGCTCTAACCGTAGCCTGGCCAGCGGTCACGCATCCTCGCCCTCTGCTGGCAGCACTGAATTGCTGAACATGCCGCACGTACGGCTAAAATAAACTCGCCTACGTGTTCAGAAGGCACGCAAATCTCACCTCACAGACATGGTTTTTATCCTTGTTGGAGGGCTGTGGGAGGGTGAGAATGTAACAATGGGTCCTTTTGTTTATTTTCATGTTGATCCATTTGATAAGAATCACAGTATTTTCATACAGGCTGTTGACATGACATATCATTGCATGAGTTACTCTTTGTTTTAAAGTATGATTGACAAATCTGAGATAAAAGATGAAGACTTGTATAATGGGAACACAGACCCCCAAAGCCTGAGACTTTGCCATCAAAGCCAACTAAACTTGGTCCTGAAAGATGGTTGGATTATATATGTGACCATGAGACACAGCATGAGCATGTTTTAGTCAAAGGTACTGAGATTAGCCAGATACAGTTTACAAAGTATGAAGGCATGAACACCTAACCAGAATACCACTCACAACTGTACTCATACCTGCAAACTCGCACGAGGTGAAAAAGGTGACATTTTTGTAAACTGGTTTTTTTGTGGTTTTAACATGTTTAACATGTAAACGAAGCATTCTGGTGCACTCTGAGAAGAAAATAAATGCACTATGAGAAGAAAATTAATTTAGTTTCAGTCTTTAAGCCTGTACAAGTCTTCCAAGTGCTCGTTTTTGTTTTCCATCCTCCTCTCTCTGACTGAACTTAAAGTTTTCGTTTTCGTTTTCGTCGACAATGACAGACATTAAAATCTTAAATTAAAATCTTAACTCCCACTTTAATTCTGAATTGTAACGTTGTAACGTCTTCACGCTTGATGCTTTTCTTCCTTTTCCTTGTCAGAGGTACTTCACTTAGTCTAATTATTATTGTAATTGGCCTCGGTACCCAAAACCTCGGGTGGGGAAGATAATGTTATCTCCCCCTGACCTGTTGTCCTGGCTCCCCCTTGCCGTAGCATTTGTGTTGTACCTCTTCAATCTCTGGCTTTGCCCTAACCAGGAATCGAACCCCTGATCTCCTGTACCAAAGTCAGTGGTGTTACCGCTGTGCTAAACCTGCCTACAGAGGTAGAGTTAAACGGAGACAACAGTTATTGGGGATGTCGTCACATATTAAACTAGATCTGTAAGCTCTTTGTTAAATTTCCCAGATATGATTTATAGCCCATACCGGTTGTTATTCAGGAACCACAACTAAATAACTGATTCAATCCCCAAAACCATGATTGGACACTCTTTGCTTAATGTATCTTGTAAAAACATAGCTTATTGAAGAAATATAAATTTTTAAGATAATTTGGTATGAGAGATAGGCAAAAGCTTTTCTAAAAAACTACAGAAAATATAGTGCATGAAAAAAATCTGCAGCATACTGTTGTCTCTAACCTCATGACTCATATTCTGCTTTGCAAATAGAAAGCATTTTTGTCTTATTTGGCCTTAAGTTGGGTAATTTATTCCAAATTGTATATTTGCACTGACACAGCCTCCTGTAAATACTAATTATTGGATTATAGAACAGACCTGCAAACTCGCAAGAGGTGAAAAAGGTGACATGTTTGTAAAGTCAACCCCTGTAGGGGGGTCTGGGGGCATCCTCCCCCAGAAGAAGATTTTCGTGATTTTAACATGTAAATGAAGCATTCTGATTCGATTTGAACGATTCACATGAATTACATATTTTGGTTCAAAACGGCGAATTTTGCCGAAAAGCGACTAGTTTGCAGGTATGTGTACTCACACAAATAGTAACCATTAAAGTAATGTTTTTTGGCTTTTTACAGTTTCAGAGATCCATTGGTTTGCAATAATTACCATACAGTAAATCAGTTAGACTCCTGAAACGTGCTTGATTTACGTAATCCGTAACAGTGAACGACAGGTCATTTTTGTCAACGTTACATGATCATTGCTAACTGATTTGCATATCATACTGCCAGCATTAGACAAAATACGTCCACATTCCTAAAACACAGGATGTAGTGTCCAAGTGATTTGTAGTAAATAGGCGTAAACATGCAAAACGAGAGGATTGATCCTTTCACTTTTTTTCCTTTAGTTAAACTCGTCGGGTATCTTATTTTGAAACTCTTTGACAACCATAACCTGTTACTGAGAAGTACGGCCGGAAAGCCCAGACGGAAAAGAGAAATGTCAGTGTTGCTGTAACTGCCAAATATTAAGACGCTTAACGTCTTCTTCTGCCAACAGTCAGCTGTAGTATGAGGCGCACCATGTTCAAAGCACATAAACGCACGTACACACCTGTAAACGTACAAGTACAGGTAAGAATGCCCATTTACATACAGCCAGCTGTGACGCTACATGTCAGTTACATTGTGGCAGTACTCCAGAGGAGAGGAACAAGGAGCAGTTGTATATTTTCAGATCAATTATGCACCAGTCAGTTGGTTTTCCAGCTGATGACAGCCATGGATTGAAACACATCTTGAATGTCATTTCTTGGTTTTAAAAACAGAATACGTGTGTCTTAGCAAAGAGCTTTGGCTTTGGTTTGGAAACAGACACACTGAAAGAAATGTTCAGAAATCTAACTTTGTATTGCATTTGGCTTTTTGCCACCCTGTTTTTACATGCAAGGAAGATATTTAAATCATGGTTAATGTCTACTTTCTTACAGTGTAATGTGGGGTTATTTTGCTTCCTTGAAGTGGGTTCTCTGCAGAATGTATTGCTTATTTCATTATTAATATGAGCAGAACATCTATTGCTTGACTGCTGAGCAGTGACATCAAGGTGACTAATGCCCAACTTCCTCTTCCTGTTGCATGGTACAGAATTAGGTGCATCAGGTAAGATTAAGTGGTTCTCTCCAAATTGTAGGAAAAGAATTATAGTGCCAGAAGATGCAGGTGGATACTACCCGTAAAGCATCCTAATCTTCAATGGTGAATAATCACCCTTAGCTAGCAGTACCCTCAATGAATTCTGAAGACCAATATCAAAGACTAGAATATATGTGAAGGAGGCTTGGGGTTAGTTTGCTTTCAAATGTGTGGATTTTACTTTCCTTAAGATATTTACATATATTTTGCATGAAGAGGTTGTCATATCCAAACCTATCTATAACTGAGAATGAATGTCATTAAGACAAATCACTATTTATGGTTCAAACTGATTGCATTGGAAGTAAAAAAAAGACCCCAGCTCTGATATGAAGGCTACAAGATGTGCAGTACATACAGTATATTGGTGCCTTGCTTTTGTGGTACATATTCATCTCCATTTCTACAATTTCCTGAAAAGTGCATTAGGTTCTGCCAAACAGAAATGGTTGCACTGTCTTCATTTTCTCTCCTTGTAAATGTTCTGACTTGAGGCATTTTATGTTTTTTTTAATTCAGAGATCATTTTGCTACTGGGCATAAATGGGCCTTTGACATGTTAACATTCTGTCTCGTTTCTTTTAATTTATTTAAATTATGTGCACATATTTACACACTAGTAATAATCTCAGTTAGATTTATGAAGCCTGTAATGTAATGAAAATGCAAGTGAACTTTTATTCCCATTCATCAATAAAGGAAATTGTATGAATAGTTTGGTTTTTGCTTTCTTATCATTCTTCACTGAAACAGTGAGGTTCTTCGGTGGTTTGGGTTCTGACTTGGCAATGATACCAGGAACAAAGACACTGTTTAAACATCTTTACTTTTCTGAACATGTGCTCACAAATAACTGTGATAAACGTGAAGCATGAATTAAACAGTAATATGTAACATTTAACAGTGCTACTGCAAGGGGAGCTTAAGTCAACCAAAGTGCTACAGGTAACAGAGTTTCTGAAGCTTGTTTCATAAGGTGCAAACAGGGAACATGCAAGCAGCCAATCTACCTCTGGCTAGTTAGCATATCTCTTTTAAAGCTGGAACACAGCATTTCTTCAACAAAGACCTGGCAAAAGAACATCCTTGCCTTATTATTGGTGCTACAGTAAGCAGCTAAGTTTGTTGGCTAGCTCGATGAGCAGCTTAATTCTAACTACAACAGCACACAACCAGAGAGCCGTAATGCAAACCTGTTGTTGTTCTGCCACGAACTGTGTGACGATAAAACCTACATTTTTTAAACCTACAACAGTGTGGTAACATGTTAATCACTAACAGTGTGGTAGTTTTGTTTTTTCCTTCGTCTGCTTTTGCGATGCATTGTGATAATAGACCAGACGCTGACTATGGTGTGTAGAAGGTGCGAGGTGCTACTGTGTCTTCGGCCATGGTGAGCGTTTGGGGCAGCAGCCCAGCACAACGTTCATTTGACCTTCTGTGCCTTCTGTGCGGACTTGGTGATCTTACCGCTAGTCGGGGCTTTCTTTTCGACGCCTTTAATCACTCCCACTGCCACGGTCTGACGCATGTCACGCACCGCAAACCTCCCTGAGGAGGGATGATGGAAAGAACACTTGTTATATCTGAGTTGCAGCTTGAGCCACAAGCATAAATCCTGCTGCATGTAACTTACCCAGTGGGGGGTATTCAGAGAAGCTCTCCACACACATGGGCTTGCCAGGGATCATGTCCACAATGGCAGCATCTCCAGACTTCAGGGACTTCGGGTTGTCTTCGAGCTTCTTACCAGAGCGACGGTCGATCTTTTCCTTCAGCTCTGCAAACTTGCATGCGATGTGCGCAGTGTGGCAATCCAGCACGGGGGCGTAGCCAGCACTGATCTGACCAGGGTGGTTCAGGATAATCACCTGAACAACAGCAGAGAGGTGCAGAAGCAGAGACTCATTAGCATGTTGATTTTTAGCAGCAATGACAGTTTGTCAGAATTTCAAAGCTAACTCCTGTGTGCAGACCTGAGCGACGAAGCTGGCTGCCTCCTGTGGTGGGTCGTTTCTGCTGTCTCCGGCGACATTGCCACGGCGAACGTCCTTGACAGACACATTCTTGACGTTAAAGCCCACATTGTCACCGGGCAGCGCCTCAGTCAGGGCCTCGTGGTGCATCTCCACAGACTTGACCTCAGTGGTCACGTTGACAGGGGCAAAGGTCACCACCATGCCAGGTTTTAGGATTCCTGTCTCTATTCGGCCCACTGGTACTGTCCCAATGCCTGGCAGTGACGGAAGATGAGCAACTTTACAAAGTCTGTAGTGACAGCTGCTTGTAAAAAAAAAAAAAACTGCATGACTTCAACAGACAATTCGAGCTTCAACAGGCTGCATGATGATTTCTATAACACAGTACTCTGAAAAAAGACACTCACTTTAGGACATAAAGAACCCATGGGGATTCTTTCCAGACCTCATTCAGTTCTGCTCTTTTGTCACAAGGTGCTCTCATTCCCAAAATACTTTCAACATGTAATATGGTACCAGTGACACTTCAGAAGAACTTGATAATTGGAGCACTTACATTTCATCAGTTTGTTCACCTACAAATAGCACAACAACCCTTACAGCCACTCACACCAACAACGCCCTCACCTCCAATCTTGTAGACATCCTGCAGAGGCAGGCGGAGGGGCTTGTCAGTGGGGCGCGTGGGAGGCTGGATGGCATCCAGAGCCTCCAGCAGTGTGGTGCCTGAGGCATTACCATCTTTACGGTTGATCTTCCATCCCTTGAACCAGGTCATCTGTAGAGATATGTTTACAGTGAGGTGACTTCGATGATTAGAAAAATAAACAGTTTTGGATGTAAAAATGGTATGTGTGCCCATGTCTATATATGGGTTTACAATAAGCAGGAAACGTTTTGTTTGTTAATCAAGGTGTTTTCAGACAGCAAGCGGTTGCTGCCACCTGGCAACGTCGATTTTCTGTATTTGGAATCGGCAGCAGCAGCAGCAGCAAACTTTGAAGCTGGCAGCAAGTTGAAAAAGTTGAACCATCATAAACTCTGAATGCGGCGACAGCCACCCTCCCTCTCCTTGCCTCAGCAACATGGCTGCCGCTGTGTTCACATTGAAGAAAATGGAGACGGCAAGCGCTCACTGTCTAAAAGCACCTTCAGACTTTTCAAACTAATAGAAGCCCAAAAGCAGAGGAAGACTGAAATGACAGTGAAGTTGCGCCATTTTGTATCTAAATATGTGACAGTCACTTAAGATATAACTCTAAACATATGTGGTTTATGTGAGGACACACTATCCTTGTTCCTTATGTATCTATAGTGTCAACATATCATTATACTTTGGGTGTCACAGCAGACTCACATTAGGGCTGGGTTCCAGCATGTTGTCTCCGTTCCAGCCAGAGATGGGCACAAAGGCCACAGTATCAGGGTTGTAGCCAATCTTCTTGATGTAAGTGCTGACTTCTTTCACAATCTCCTCGTAGCGCTTCTGGCTGTAGTTGGGCTCAGTGGAGTCCATCTTGTTGATTCCCACAATGAGCTGCTTCACTCCCAGGGTGTAGGCAAGGAGGGCGTGTTCACGAGTTTGCCCGTTCTTTGAGATGCCAGCTTCGAACTCGCCCACTCCTGCAGCCACGATCAGCACAGCACAGTCAGCCTGAAAGCAGTGGGGAGAGAGGGATGGGGAAAGGTCTTTCTTCCTAACGTTCTTTTCTCTCTCTATCATGCATTTTTTTCATTTTCTACTCTTCTACCCATTCTCCCTCTACCTGAGAAGTCCCAGTGATCATGTTCTTGATGAAGTCCCTGTGTCCTGGAGCATCAATAATGGTGACGTAGTACTTGCTGGTCTCAAACTTCCAGAGAGAGATGTCAATGGTGATGCCGCGCTCACGCTCTGCCTTCAGTTTGTCCAAAACCCAGGCGTATTTGAAGGAACCCTTTCCCATCTAGGAGATGTGGAAGGGAAAGTAAGTTAAAGACATGTACCATTGACTCTACATCACAGCATCTTTGATAGATGCTTTTGTTCAAAGCTTCTACTAGACCCATAACTGCAAAAAAATGTACCATGCGTGGTCCCAGATGTAATCAAACTCCAAATAAACGCTGGCATCTTCATTCATTAGGGGTGGGCGATCTGACAATTTGAGATTGTGATCGATCTTGAAGGCGTCCACAATCTACTTTTCAGGCGAATCGTAGAGATCACGGTATTTAATGTCCTCTTACTTCTGTTTCCAAACTTCACATAACCTGATTGATTAGCGGATCTGCACTACGTCAACAAACCAATAGAGTGATGTAGCCAGAGTAGATGGCTATTCTGATTGGAGGAATTGCTTCACGTGGCTCTTCCTTGGGTGACGTATTGTAAACAATGCATGTATTGTTTTGTGTTAACATTTTGCTAGTTTTTCTATTTGAGTTGTGAGTACTCGAAAAGTGTTATTTTATGATTATGTATGAATGTATGTTTGAAACCTGTTTAGTATCTTTAATGCAATAGTGTTTTAATGGTGCAAATGGAGAAATTCATAGTCTACAGGGCTTTTCAAAACTGACAAAAAAGGTCGCAATTTAGATCGTGACCAAAGGAAGGACTTACTCTGTATAAAAGCTCTGACAGTCAGTATCAGTTCATTAATTTCCAGTCATGGAAATGTTTTAGAAAAATGAAAAACTAAATTACACATGATGGATATTTCTAAAGTAATAAATAACTTCACGTACACATAGATATTTATGAGTACTTATATTACTTTTTACTAATTAATTCTTCTGATAAAATTAAAATTAGAAAACAGTAACAAGATACCACATGTCCATTATAAATTCCTTAAGACACCCAACAATGAACTCATTAATAAACACGTCCAATTAAATCCTGTTATGTAGTCATGATCACCAAAAGTCACTGAAAATCATCCTGACAATTGGAGCACTACTCGGCTTTGCTTGTAATTTGGAGAAAGGCTACAGAAAAAACAAAATTTATAACTGCTGCTCGGCAGCCGCTGCTGCTACTGTTGCTTTTGGACTTATTACTAGCA
>LKNJ01007181.1:0-10000 GCA_002120245.1 Maccullochella peelii
CATCAAATACCTGCAGGGCCTGGTGGAGCTGGAGTCTCCCGACGCCTCGTCTCCTGGACTGGACTGTGGAGAGTCTGAGGGAGTCACATGTTAAACATCCAGTCTGAGCACCTTCAGCTCCAGGGGGCGCTCCTGAGTTTCAATGTTTGAACCGAGACTGAACTGCCTGAAGACACACAGAGAGACACACAACAAAGAGACACACAACAAAGACACAGAGACAGACAACAAAGACACAGAGAGACAGACAACAAACAGAGACAACAAAGACACAGAGAGAGACAGACAACAGAGATACCAAAGACAAAGAGACAGACAACAGAGAGACAGACAACAGAGAGAGACAAACAACAAACAGAGACAACAGAGACAACAAATGCACCAGACAGATCTTGAAAATAGTAGTTTGACAAAAAAAGTCCACTTACTACTTTTTCCATGTGTCTTCCAGAGCTTTCACCTGTGAAACTGTCTCTGTTTGCAGTGTTGATTCATGCCGACTGCATGGACGAAGACATGAGAACCTCTCAGCATGCAGCATGGGAGCTGATGGGAATGAAAGTTATTGTGCTGTCAGATATCAGAATCTACTCTGTAAAAACTTTACATGATGAAACTGATGTGAAAATGTTCACGTTCATTCTGAGAGTCTGCAGCACGCTAGCAGCTGTGCTTCTACACAGCGCTGCTTTGAGCTAAATGCTAACACCAGCATGCTAACATGCTGATGTTTAGCAGGTATAATGATCACCATCTTAGTTTAGCCTGTTAGCATGCTAACATTAGCTAGTTAGCAGTAAACAGAGTGCAGCTGAGGATGATGGGATTGTCTGTAGTTCTGCAGGTATTTGGTAACCAAAATTATTACAGTTCATCCTGAGGGGAACATGAACAATGAACCACATTTCATCACAATCCATCCCATAATAGTTGTTGCTGCTGCTAACGTGTCTATAAACTCAAATCACTGCAGTAACACTGGTACCTGTAGGTGGCGCCATCAGCTGCAGTAACTCCCCTGTCCTGTAGGGGGCAGCAGCTCTGACTGAACAGCTCCCCCTGCTGCACAAACTGCTACATTGTAATAAATTTGAGATTTGTCACATTTAAAATTATTAAATGGCTTTTAATTGTTGTGTTAATATTTCTAAATTGATTTTAATTTCAAGGACCTGGAGATGCTGATTCAAGGCCTTGATCAGTGAAAACAGGTTTATGTAGAGAGAGAAAAAGCAAACGACAGTGTGATCATTAAATATTGATTTAATATTCAATCGGCATATTTAGTTGTGAGGAAATGATTAAGCAGAACCAGTCCACCAAACAAACGATGCATTAGAAAAATAAAAAGCATTTTGGACTAAAATATCAGCAAAGATTCTTCCCGACGTCCACCTGCTGCACACGTCTTCTGTCACGCAGCATTTAAACTAAATGTGGCGTCTGATTGATAATTATTAGTCACAGAAACACGACTCTGGTTAATTCAACACTGTGCAGCGACAAACATCAAATACCCACTTCCTGCCGTCTACACCTGCGCCTGATGCTGCTGCAGAGTTAGTACAGCTGATACCATCATCATCATCAGCAGCAGCAGGGAGGTGTTGGTTCTGTTCAGCTCTCTAAGGTTTTATAATCACAGTGAACTGAATCTTTTTCCACTTAGCCGAGTTGAGCTTTGTTCAATTGTAACCGGCGTTTTTTCCATTTTAGACAAAACAACTCAAGAAAATACGATTTATTTACAGATTATTGGATGATGAAAATAATTTCGTTGCAGCTCTGTTTCCGTGTTTGTGGTTTAACTGGCCTTTTGTCACACTTTCACTTTAGAAGCAGCTCCTTCCATTAAACCAATCCAATACGAGGACATATGACGTCTGGAGGAACAATGAAATAAGGTTCTGATTAAAGACGTCCTACAGTTATTAGTCCACTAAGAGTTCCTTCAGTGGAAAACAGGCTGAATGTTTAAATGATGAAAGCTGTAACCACCCGAACACAGCTGCAGTAACAGAACCCCGGTCTGCCAACGCTGGCGGTCTTAGGACCAAACTCCAATGATCTTTCAGAACATTTAAAGTTCTGCTGCAGCTGCTGTGTGGACACTAAACCTGAGACGTCTTTGAAACAGATCGCTCTTTTTATATTTATCAAAGAAAGATCTTCAGGTGGAAGCAGAACAGTTCCCTGTTTGTCAGCTGAACGATTCATTAAAGGGAATAAACAGCAGAAATCTACTGTACTGATTATCGTGTGAGTTGACTTTAACTTCAGCTCGTCTCTCTTTGGCTTGAAGGAGAAAACAGAAACACTGTGTGACAGATTTGACCCCTGAACCCTCCTGAAGCTGCAGGTTTGATTTGAACGAGTTCACTTTGACTTTACATCCGAGCGGCAGGAAGAAGCCGATTCCACCAAAATAAAAGGCTCACTGCGTTTCAGGTGGAGCTGAGGTGATTAGAAGCGATTAATCAATTAGTGGACATTAATCAGTTTGTTTCTCTTCTGTGGTTGTAAACTGAGTAGAGCTGCAATGTCTTTAGTCCACTAATCAACAGAAAACTCTCTGATCCCTTGTTTGGAGTCCTGCCAAAGTGGACTGGTTCCAGTTCTTTGTGTTCTGACAGTAAACCAAAGATCTTTGGCTGTTTATTAAAACAAGACGTGACTCTGGGAACGGTTTTTGACAGTAAATGATTGATGGATTAAAATTATTTGTTGTATTTATCAATAAAAACCACCTTTAGACTCTAGTGTTGATTTGAGTTGATTTTTAGAGGCGACAAAATAAAGTGAAATCTGTTTTCCTTGATTAACGTCTGCAGACGCCGCAGACCTTTTCCTCCTGCTCGAGTGTTTCTGACACAAACAGCAGCTTGTTTCTGTTCTGGACGTCCCATCAGCACGGGGACAAACCCAGGCCGGGCCTTAAACAGGAAATACTGATGTTTAGGCTTCTGTCCCCAGAAATAAAAAGACGCTGTTCAACCAGAACTCTGAGGCCTCAGTGAAGCCACGAATTCAGCAGTAACACCCCCCCAGCTAGTGTTTGACTTCATGAATCATGTTGGATTAGTGGAAGCTGCACAAACACAAACAGACGTGGACTCAAACAAAACAGTAAAGAGTTCAGCAGCTCTCAGTCTGTCCACCTGCTGTCTGTCTCAGTGTCTCTCACTGCTGAACAAGTGCAGCGTTTCATTTCCTCAGTACGACAGGTGTTTGTCCTGAGGACGACCTGGTAGTCAGAGGATGCAGAGGACAGGCTGTCCTCAGGCGTCCCGGGGGCAGAGGACGGATCGATCATCCTCATATGTCTCGGCCATCTGAAGACAACCTGTCCTCTGATGTCCCGGAGGTAGAGGACAGGTTGTCCTCAGGCGTCCTGGAGGTAGAGGACAGGTTGTCCTCAGGCATCCTGGAGGTAGAGGACAGGTTGTCCTCAGGCATCCTGGAGGTAGAGGACGGTGGCGAGGCGGCGGTACACCAGGCTGCGGTGCTGCGGCTGCAGGCAGTAGGCGATGCTCTGCTCCACGTCCTGGCAGCGTCGCAGGAACCGGTAGCGGTCCCGGGCCAGCTCCTCCCAGGGGCCCCGCCGGTCCTCCTCCTCCTCACCACAGCTGGCAAAGAACTCCTCCACATCATCACAGAAACGAACCTGACAGGAAGAAGAAGAGTCCTGAGTCAGCGGACGCTTTGAACTGAACTCTGGTAGTCGGGGTGATACTTCGACCTGTTTTTTTAATCTGACCTGGAACTGAACTGTGAGAATAAAAAAGCAGAAAGCTTTAAAAGACGGACATGTTGCATGAGCAAGATCAGTAAATACACATCCCTGGTTGGTTAAGGAGGAGAGATGATCTCTAATCATGTTGATAAAATCTTATTTCACTGTGTCATTGTATTCTAAATCTCCTGTCTGAACACATGGTGACCTCAGATCAGAAGCACTTTTACCCGTCTTACTCTCCAGTGTTTACTGCTCTGTGGCTCTGATCATGTGACCTGTGCTGCCCGTCTCAGGTCTGCGTTCAAACTGCTTATAAGACGTTTTAATCTTGGTTCAGTTTCACGCTGTGACTCCTCGGCACAGGTAACTTGAGGAGGCTGCAGGACAGTGTAAAGGTGTGGCAGCAGGGCCGCGCTCTGATTGACTGTTAAAAACAACATTGGTCAGCTCTACAGGACACAGGTTCCATGCAACATCCAAATCAGTTCATTAATGAACAGGGGCCCCAGGAGGCCCCGGGACTCTGTCCTGAGTCTTGAAAACCACTTGGTCTGTGAGTTTCAGTTTCAACATGTTTCACCACCTGAAGAGCTGCAGTAACCTGAGAGGCTCTAAATACAGAAACCAGGAAGCAGAAACCCCACAGAGAGCGAGGGGGTGGGGGGGTTTCAGGTTCAGGACTGACGACACGTTATTCAACTTACAAGAAATGACTTCAACACGAAGGAAATAACCCGTCACACCGTTCTGTCCTCTGTGTGTGAAATGAAAGTTACTTTCTGACGTTTTATTCCAGATTATCTGGATGTGTTCAGAAACTCTTCCTGCTTCTGTGTTGGGCTTTTAGTTGTATATTAGTTTTTTAACAGAGTGTCTGCTGTCTGACAGACAGCCATGAAACAAACCACCATTAAAAGTTTTTATAGTTAAAGAAGCCTCTGGTTGTTTGTAATGTGACTTCTACCTGATGAAGCGCAGCTGTGCATCAGTGCAGAGCTGAAGCCACTAGTCATCATTACACTTCATCTGCAACTATTTTGAGTCACTTAATAAGTTGAAGTCATTTATTTAAACGTGTCAGTTTGTTTGGACGGTTTGTCTTGTGACGTGGTTGCACCCTCAGCAGCGCCCCCCTCCTGTGGTTAGCAGTAATAACAGTAACACTATAAAGTGAATGACAAAGGAAAACCGACTGACCTTTTTGGTGCTGCTGCACCTCTTTGAGGTGGAGGAGCCGGAGGGTTCAGAGAAGCCACTGTCCAGCCTCTCCTCAGCCTCCTCCTTCCTGTACTCAGGTGGAGATGCTGGGTTATGGTGGGGGGAGAGAGGGGGAGTCTGGGAGACCTTCTTCACCCTGGCCCTGGACCCAGCCTCGACACGCTCTCGAGTCCTGAGCGGGGCCTGGAAGTTAAAGGGGCTGTAGGGGTCCGAGGAGCAGCTGAAGGAGCTCCACAGGTGGAGGCTTTCTGCTTCGTCTGCCTCGCTGGCCGAGGTCGAGTCGTCCCACGCGTCGTGGCCGGAGGAAGGGGAGGAGGAGAGGAGAGGAGGGGAGGCTGAGAGGGAGGAGAGGAGGAGCTCAGGGGAGGAGGCAGGGGTGGACTGGGAGGAGGAGGGAGGTGTGGAGGTGGGGATGGTCCTGGGCGGGGTGCTGCTGGTGTGCAGCCGAGCTGTGAAGTTTCGAGGGTTGTACGGGTCCAGACTTTGGCACAAGGAGCTCCAGAGTCGCTCCGCCTCAGAGTCTCCCTCGCTGTCCGAGGCTTCATCGTCGTCTTCATCAGTAGAGTCGGACAGATCAGACGAGCCCTCGCTGTCAAAGCCATCGTCGTCGTCATCACTGGACTCGTCGTCTGATTGGCTGCTGTCGTCGTCACTGCAGGGGCAGCCCATGATGAAGGCGATGGCTTTATTCTGGCACTGGGGGGTGGCGAGCAGCGTCGCCTCCGCACACGGACCCTCCTGAGAGGCTGCTTCCTGTTCTTCCTCACCTTCCTTTCCTGACTCTCCCTCCTCCGAAGTCTCTCCCTCCATTTCTGTCCCGACAGCGGCACCAGTCTCAGTGGACTCAGTCTCCTGCCGCGGCTGCTCGTCACTCGGGCCTTTCACCAAGTGTTCCTCCTCCAGACTGGAGTAACCATTGTCCTGATCAGGGGTCAGAAGTGCCACCTCACTGCAGGCGGTGGCAGCTCCTGAACTGCTCAGGTGGTTATTGATGCTGGGCTGGTGGTCTGGTGTGGACCCCTCTCTGTTCTGGACTGTTTGAAAGCCTCCATTGTTGGCCGGCTCCTCTTTGTGGTCAGTCGGTCCAGTGTTTTCTCCCAGCATCGGTCCCCTGCCGCCGTTCTGGACAAACACGTTGGTTGTTTCTGCAGCGGGGGCTTTTGTCTCAGCCACCGGTTGTTGTGGACAAAGCCGGCCTGTCTCTGTCCCCTCCTGAGCCCAGGACACATCTGACAACAGCCCTTTCTGTGAGCTCTCCTCGCCTCCCCAAAAGCTGCCCCACCACGTCCTGCTTTTGCCCCCGCTGTGCTTCACTGAGGAACTCACCGCCTCCGTCACCCAGTCCTTCCCTCCTGGGGGGTTTATTTCCTGAGAAGACACTGAGCTCAACCGAACATGGCTGAGGAAAGTCCTGGCAGAGGACAAATATCCAATCTGAGTTTGCTGGCAGAGATTTAAGTCCAGTTCTTCTGCGCTTTGAATCCCCATTTCCCGGAGAGAATCAGCGGTCAGCCAGTGTAAAGTGCCGCTGCCAGTGGGCTCCAGCAGACCGGCGGCTCCGGCGTGCTGACACCGCAGGTAGGTCAGGTGAGGAGCCGGGTGTGGCGTTAGTGGCATTATGTCGTCCAGCTGTCTTAAAAACTCACTTTCTTCATCAACAAAGCTGTTTTTTAAATCCCCACTCATCCACCCGGCTCTGTTATCAGACAGGGCCTGGGTCCGGGGTCGCCCCGGGAGATATTTTTGCAGAAATGACACCGCAGGCCTGGACACCACGGACAGCAGGCCGATCCACGAGCTTTCCTGGCTGTCCAGCCCGGGAGAGGTGACTCCATGCCCGGTCGGAGGGGGCGAGCTCTGCCCGCCGGATAAATGTCCGTCCCCGCTCATAGTTCTGAACATTTTCTTTTACTCAGAAGTGTAAAACAGAAATAATTTTACATTTCCTGAGCAACAGTGACAACTCGGTCGGTACCGGCGGGTCCTTTATAGTTTAGCTGCTAATGTGACAGCTGTCAAACTGCGGCGGCTAGTCCGGTCAGCAGGAGCAGTTATTAGCGCTTTCCATTTATACAAGTCAAGTGTTTTTAGTGAATCATGGTCTTTACTCTGACCGGCACACACACCGGTTATCACAGCAAGAGGGAACCCAGGACATATCGTCCGTGACACCGGCGCGCCCCGCGGCGTTGACGCTTTGCTGAGAGTGGTGGTTGGACTTCTTTCTTGTGGAGAATTTCGTGAAGACGGTGACGGAGCTGGAGTACAAAGAAAGGCAGAACACACCCGAATCACGGTACGAGGAAAAATCCAGGTCTGAAGACGAAAGAAGAGCCATGTTGTCTGCTTTTAGTCTCCGTGGAAAGGTGGCGGCGGCTGGAGGTCTCCTTCGGCTTTCAACGGCTGCCAGAGATGCTAGCAGGTTAGCTTAGCAGAAGCGGCTAGCTTAGCGGTTAGCTTAGCGGTTATTTAACCAGAGAGATTCAAGAGAATCTATCCAAAAACACCATTTGTTGGCTTCGTTAGAGGGTTTTTTCTCTCTCCTTCCAGTGTTAACACTGTTTCAGTTTCCCTCTAAAGTCTAATTTTAACCGCCGTGTCGCTTCCGTCTGTCCGTCTTTACGCTTCACTTTGAGATTTCATCAGAAAGTCAAGGGACCGTCGACAATTACTCGCCTTTCCTTTTACGGTAAACCCGCGGCCAGGGAGCGTCGCGGTGTTACCGGAGCTCAGGGAGCGTGTTTCACCATCAGTGTGCAACCTTCACTGCTGCCACGTGTTGATCAGAGTCTCCCACAGTCCCACAGTCCCTCAGTTAGCAGCTGCAGCAGCTCCAGGTTAGTCTATGAGAAGAAGAACCTGCTCAAATGTCTTTAAAATCATTTATATCCCCTCAATCAAATGCTGCCTGCTATATTTACCGGAGGAGCAGGCTACATTCATTTCAGTTATATTTTCATTTAACTGTTTTTGTCATTATAGAAGATAGAAGGGAAGAAGATAATGAATGGATGAATAGATACATAAAAACATATAAATAATAATAATAAAGAGATGCATTTAAATAAAAATAAATTTAAGGAAGGGAAGGAGCTTATTGACGTTCTTATATTGAATAACAGTAACATGACAGTTATCCCTAAACACATATAAACAGACATCATTAATTCGGACTTTTATTGGAAACAAGCTTCTGTCTCCTTGAATTAAAAGAATCGTAATCTGAAAACCTCTTATTTCCCACTTTAAGGATTTAGTGCAGTGGTTTCCAACTTGGGGTTCGGGCCCCGCATCGAGTCCCAAGATGAATCTGAAGGGTCACAAGATGATTAAAGGGACGTCATTATTATCTTGTTAACATTTCTCTAATCTTTGCTTCTTTTCTTGTGAAATACTTTCACCTCTTCAGATCAAACAATCAAAAAGGAAAAGTCACAAATAAAACCTCCAACTTCCAGATCCTGTCCAGGTGAAGGCAATCAGCCCGCGGCCATTTATTAACGGACTTTGGATCAATTTAATAATGTTCACATTATTTGTGTAAGAAATTACCTTATTTAATGTAGAAATTAAGGACCTTTCATGAAATCGTGTTTTGATTCTGCGTTACATCACACACGAGATGATTTGTTTGTTCCGCTCCTGAAGAAACCATATTTACTATACTGTATTTTATTACAGTTGAAGCGACAAATGACCAAAAGCACTAGAAACATTACCTGTGCAGATGGATCATGGCGTCTGTGCTGAGAATATCACATATGCAGAATAAATAAAATACACACCGGAGTTTGGAAAATAAGATCTGTTACAGAGTGAAACGGTTTGATTTCAGTATTTCCACCTGCTGTTTGTTCACTTTTATCCAGAAACTGTTTAAGATTTTTCAGAACATTTCATTTTGTAAAGTGACTCTGAGACTTTGTGCCATCTTCAGTTAAAGTACAACAATGTAAAAATACTCTGTTACAAGTAAAAGTACAGAACTGTTATCAGCTAAATGTCCTGAAAGTGAACGACTAACATGCTAATTTAAATCCTGCAAAAAAGGAGAGAAGGCATGAAAGGAGGGAAGGAAGAAGGAAAAGAAGACAGGTAAGGAAACGAGGAAGAAGAGAGGAGGAGAAAGAAATGGATAAAAGAGGAGGAAATGTTCAGATGCAGAGAAGAAGACAAAGCAACTTTTCTCAGTTCAAGTTTATTTTGTAGTGCAAATAATACAAAACATGATCCAAAATGAAAGTTACACATTAATAACAGCCTGTAAGTCGGAGCGCTGGGTCAGACGACGCTGCAGTGGAAAATCTAAATCACATTTTCATTCACTTCAGTATGTAGAGCACATAAAGACCCCGTTCACCGAGAACCTACATTCTGTCCCCGTGGTCTCAGGACTCAGACCCACCACCGTCACTGCACAACACTCCTTCCCATCACATGTTCCCATCACGTGTTCCCATGTTCCCGTCACATGTTCACATGTTCTGTCACATTCCCCTCACATGTTCTGTTACACGTTCCTATCACGTTTCCGTCACATGTTCCCGTCACATGTTCTGTCACGTTCCCATCACATCTACATGACATGTGGTTGTTCAGACTCATCACTTGAACTGAATTCCATTTAAAAAACTGCATTTTTTAAGAGCAGAAGATTTCATCAGATTTTTAAGAGTAACGTCACACTGACGGAGTTAGTCAGGTGGGTGTGGTCTTCATTTGAATATTTACTGTTTAAATAATACTTATCGCACCGCCTCTAAAACACAGTATTCGGACTATGAGGGCTCACATGATCCAACCAGTGCCGCACTACAGCTGACAGCTTGTCTCATGGCAACGCCGGCCCCCCAACTGTCTGTCAACTGTTGCCATGGGAAACGCCCACCCGATGTTATCAATATTTAAAATAAAAGCTGATTAAACCAAACAGAACTACAGGAGAGCACGAGGGTCAAAACACTAACTCACCTCGAATATCTCAGGAAAAACTTATTTTCTCAGAATCCTGAGATGAATCTGAGTTTCGAGCTTTCGAACATGTTT
>LKNJ01007182.1:0-13471 GCA_002120245.1 Maccullochella peelii
ACATCCTCTCTGCTTGCATAGTTGCAAAGGCAGATCTACTGAAGAGATGTGTGTGTGTGTGTTGGGGGGGGGTGATGGGGGATGCAGACAGCCACCTGTTACTATGGCTACATAATCACACAGGCTTTGGCTTCTCACAAAACAGGAGTCCATTAAAGACACGTTAAACATGTTAAATCGGGAAGAAAAAGCGGACTCGCATCAAAATAAAGCGATTAATTCCGAAATTGCCTCCGATTAGTCACAGCGTGAGCGTGCGCACGTAAACAACGTGATGAAATGCGCGCGTGCTGTAAACGATCATTAATGAAACATTAATTAACCCCAACCGCAGTGCATTAAGACCTCAATGTTAATAAAAGCATCACATCTTCGACTAAAAAAAAGGGCGTGTTGAGGTTTAATTGTGGAGTAACTGAGGTCGGCGCGGATTATAAAACAAGGTCGACGCTAACCGTTAATCTATACTCTTTAAACATCCATAAATGATAACAAAGAGACAATAAAATCCAGAAAGAAGCGGTGTGCAGTGAGTGGTGGTGCGGGTCTTACCTGTGCCGCCGGCTGCTCGACCCCTCGCCGCTGCGGACCGTCCCTCCAGCTGTGCGTAACGGACGCAGAGATGCTGACTCCAGCTTTTGGGGAGCTACAAGGGCGCACCGCATGTCAGGGCTTGCACGAGGCTCAGCATAATGCTGCTAAGAGGATTAGGAGCCAAACACCTCTCACCTTCCCTTTCACACATAACGCTGTATCAATACACCAACATTCAAACTGCTGAATGCTGCACAGCTGCCAGTTTGAGGTGGAACCTCGGAGGCGGCTCTGAGCGCGGTGCCTGAAGGATGGAGAATAATTAGATGCTCAGAGGCTGACAGGAGGAGTTTGGTCGTTATTTTGGGTGTGGTCAGGTGAAGCCTCATTTTAAAAAAAGGAGTGTGGGGAACTGATTTCACTTCCCTAAACAAAGAGCAAAACATGAAAATGCACGTGGAGAAAAAAAGTGCTTTTTGGTTTAGCAGGAAAATATTTGTGATGATTTAGAAGGTTTTAACTGGAAAATGGCAAATTTTACATTTTCACATATGAACAAAATGTGTCCCAAACGCACATATGGTTTATCATTACAGTCTGTATGACAATATGTAGTGTATGAACTTACTTTCACAAACTGCAGGAGGAATTTTCATGTCAATTTTTTAATTTAATATAATATATAATAATGTTAGACTTTATTCGACTTCAGTTAGAGCTGAAAGAAGTAGCCTGCTCTTTTCCTTATAAGTAAAAGTATATCGTTCTGTAAAAATACTACAAGTAAAAGTCTTACATTCACTTAAAAGTATTAACAGCTAAATGTACGTAAAGTATTAAAGTAAGAGTACTTGTTGAGCAGAATGGTCCCTTTAAGAGTTGTAATATTTATGGAATATTATTATTGATGCTTTAATAGTGAGCAGCATTTCAATGTTCCAGCTGGTGGAGCACATTTGAACTACTTTATATACTGTTGGAAAGTTTCATCTACAGCAGAGTATCTTTATTTTATAAACTGATCATTTGCTTTGTTTGTAAAGTAACAAGTAACTCCAGCTGTCGATAGTGGAGTAAAAAGTACAATACTTCTCTCAGAAATGTAGTGAAGAAGTATAAAGTAGCATACAAATGAAATACTCAAGTAAAAGTACTTCATAATTGTACTCACAGTAGCCTACCTGTGTAGATGTATTTAGTTACTTTCCACCACTGAGCTCGAGTAAAGATGGATTCATGAATAAATAATGACAGCAATGATAAATCAAGTTAAATGTGACCAAATTACTTTTCATTGACTAAAAGATCTAAAAAACAAAAAGCAATAAAAAAAGAATTCACTTTATCACCTACAAAACTTTAACAGGAAACTATTAAAAATATGAAACATGCTACCTGCAGTCCGAGTCCCTGCTCACCCACACAGGTGTTTCTCTCTGCTGGAGATAACGTGACGTCCCCAACATGTCCAAATAAGGACGAGGAAAGTTTGAGTTGTACCGCCCTAACAGATATAACAAAACTAACAAGAGAGTGAGGGAGATGTCAGTAAAACAGTCTGTACACCCACACAGAAAGGGTCCACTCAGGCAGAGTGGAAACACCTGTGTGGGTGGCTTAATGAGTGCCTGTAGGACACCAAAATATCTATAATCATTATTAGCATCACACTGATGATAAATTCACTGAACTGAAGAATATTAATAAAAAAACAACAATTGTTCTGAAAAAACAAAACGAAAAAAGAAACTGAACTGATAACTGGAGCCACTAAAACCCCAATTTAGAAATTAGTAAAAGCAAATTCAATATCTGTTCACTTGATATATTTTCATTAACTTAACCTGACCTCTCTCCACAGGAGTTTTGTCAAAAAATAACACCATATATAGCCTTAATTTTCACTTTTTCTTGCACATGTATATAATACAATTCAATGTTGAAATCTCCGACAGCATCCAGGTGTCCCTGAAAGCATCCTGGGCTCTGTGTCAGGACACAACATTTATTACAGTGACACTTTTTTATTATATTTTAACATTTCTTTTGAAAACAGAAAGCTGAATGTGATGAAAAACAAACAAACCATGAAAACCAACATATATTTCCACATGCAAAATGTATTATATCTGAATCCAACTTAAAGCACTAAACTTAAAGGAACTGTTCACCATTTTCTCTGTCTTAAATCAGAAGTCTGGTGCCCACACGAACATTGAAACAGGTTTGTTTGCTTTAACCTTTCCTCCTGTTAAAACCTTGGCAGATTAACTCAGACTCCTGAAGCCTCATATTAACTTTAGACAAATATTTTGTGGATTTTGTCCCCCATCTCTTAGCTACAGGTACCAACTCATGTTACACTCATGCTAACATAATACATATACAGTGTGTGTCTTAAAAATCATTTTTGACGTCACAACAGGAACTGAGATCTGAGAAAAAACAGCCCACCTCCAAAACAGGAACTCTGATGTTTATTTTTGTCAGGAAATTATAATTGTGACTTACAATCACATGCAGCATTAGTGTGAATTTGCCTGCTTAAGGACTTTTTGAAATGAAATCAACTGTCTAAATCAAGCTGTATGTCCACTCCACATTCTTCCCAAAAGACACACCGAAACAAACAAATTAAAAGCAACAACTTCAGAAAACACAAATAAATATAAAACAAATCAAGAAAAGGCTCAAAGGTGAACAGGTTGGAAAAGACCAAAGAAAACAAAGAAGTCAGTCAGTAGAAAAAAGGATGACAACAGGAGGTCATTTAACAATTTCTGATTAATTGTTTTCCATTAAAACAACGCTAATGAATCTTGAATCTTTCATTTCACTGTTCCAAACCTTGGACGCGGTATGAGAGGTATGTTTTTCATATCTGGGAACAAAACCATCAAATCAAGGATTCATTCAATATTTGTTATGACAGACTGCTAAAATTCTCAAGTTAAATCTGTTTATTTAGCCACAAGGTTTCCCTGTTGAGTCAGTCTTTCACTCATCATCGGGAGTACAGCTCGAATCCACTCATAAAATCTACAACACTTTTAAGAAGCTGCTTGTTATTTATGAGCATATATAAATATGAGCAACACAATATTGTTTAAAGCTGTGGTTGGGAAGATATTTATAAAAAAGTTTCCTGTCTCTACATCAATTGTCAAATAAAGGCTAAAATGCCAAAAAAAAAAAAACAACCACCAATGTTTAGAACTTTTATAATGGTATTGTAAGTTTTTGTTTGTAGAAAAATTAGGCAATCTCTGCAGAAATTGGTGCAGTGTACCAATGTGAACACACACTGGACACATCACGGAGCATAATAGCACACACCCAATGCAAACAGTCATGGTACAGTGGCTCGGATGTGCCAATCAGGGGTGCAAATGTGATAAAATTGCTGCTTTCTGAAGAGTTGATACTTGTGGATGCCGGGAAACAGGACAGTGGCGTATTTCACTTTCTTGATGCACGTTGCGAAGCTGCCAGTGTGGGCCAACATTTGACCGGTGACATATGCCACCCCTTAGTGTTTTTTTCTGTCCATTCGTCACACTTTGCTGTAATTTTCATAACTACCACTGGGGGCGCCAAATATGCACATTATAAAATTCTACACATAGTGGCTCTAAAGCAGCATGCAATCGCTTGATCAAGAAAAAAAACTGGACTCTGCAGGTGCAGTCACTCCAGAAGTGGAAGAATTGCACAGAGTAGAGCAAAATTTACAGTACTAGCAAGCTAAAAGCATTTCACAAGATAAAATAAGATCATCTTTTTATGAAGCCCTTCGTCCTCACCCTCCATTCCTGTCCTTACACTTTTTCCTATTCTGCTGTTTGTACTCTTTCAGGACGCAGTTACACAAACAAAATATCAACCCCACCTCCCGTCCCAAACTGCAGCACTGTTTCACAAGTTGCAGGATGAAAGAATCAAGATCTATTTGCAGGCAGAAGATGCATCTCTGCCCTTCTTCAGTGAAGAGAGCAGCCTGTGAAGTCTGATGTCTGAACCTCAACCACCTTTAAATCTTCTGTCTCTATCGTCCCTTTTCTTTTCCTCTGCTGTAAACCATCACAGGCTAATTTCATGTGTTTTTAAACATTACAGTATTTCGGGGTATTTAACTTCATTAGGTTTTCCTTCACAGTTTACGTCTCGTGATTTTGAGCCACGTCCCTCGTGCAGCTTTTAACAAGAACAGAGTTACAATTTCACAGGACAAAAAAACATTTTTAGGTCATGAGGTATGAGCAGAAGCGTGTGATGTGATGTACAGGCCAGTAGGAGGGACTGTGTGTGGCGCCAGAAAAAAAGCTGAAATATTTCCTTCAACAGTAATTTGCATGGATTTGTTAATATTCAAAGCAGTGAATGACCAACAGCTGCATCAAAGGCTCAGTGTTAGGAATGTACCTCTGAAAACAACAAAAACCTACATTTAAAAACAGACAGTTAAGTTATAGTTAATTCATGCAAAGGCATCAGAAATCATTTCTCTATCGATTCAAGAACCATAAACGTGCTGTTTTTATCTTTTCAACTTCAGCCTGTGTAAACTTTACATCACTGCCGACTGATCTTCCAAGAATCTACAAGTTCAAAATCAACTTGCAGAGACTCGAAACTTGCTTGATGTTGCTGTGTCTTCATGCAGGTGCAAGCAGGAACAATTTTCAAACTCTCATGGTGCACCGAAAAACATTCCGACATTTGAGAATTCAGTCTTCTGACAAAAAAAATCTTTTTGTTTACAGGCTGTGATCAACGTGAAAATAGATAGAAATATTTCTGTTATTTCAACAGAAGTAATCAGAAATAACAAAACCTCAGACAGTGACTGCAGACGCGGATAGAAATCTTGATTAATATGGACATTTTTTAAGAGAATAAAGATGGTAACAACTTAAGCTCACAGCAGTAAAACACTGTTCAGTGTTTTCAGGTGACATCCATTCAACAGTGAGCCGTCGAGCTGGTACATTAGGATTTACAGGATTTGGTCTTGAGAAGGTTACCAGTTCACCCAGTGCAGGAATAAGGTGACCAGTACTCAGTGTGTGTGTGTGTGTGTGTGTGTGTGTGTGTGTGTGTGTGTGTGTGTGTGTGTGTGTGTGTGTGTGGGAAGATGGAAAAAAGGCAATCAGAGGAAAAGAAAACAGCTGCTTTATCTTTAAGTAGACGGCAGTTCAGAGTGTGTGTAAAATAAAAGGTGCTAATCAGTTAGTGGACTTTCCTTTTCCTCGAGCGATATCGCCTCCTCCTCTGCTTATACAGGTGTCGGAAATTGATGAAGAGTCCTGGGGAGGAGAAGGAACCTCCGTCAGTATGAACTTGATAGACTAGTTGTCATGTTTGTCTCATCGGGTGGCTGCACAAACTTTAATTTTGTCACTAAACAATCACACAAAGCCCCGTTTGCTCAGCACCAATCTACAGATGCTTCAAGTAACTCATTAACGCCTCTACAAGCGCTGCGTTTCCAGAGACATGTTTGCACAGGGTAATGAAAATCCAATGAAATCACTGTTTTCTCAAATACAGTCAGATATTACTATATGTTACTCTATGATTTGACAAACTAAAACCTAAGTAGCATACCCTTGTTATAGTACATTTACTAAAAAACACATTTTTCATCTTTAGAAAAACTGCCTGTTCCAAAGCTTTTATCAGTGTTGATCAGTGATTTTCCTACATCGCAGGCACCAATGCGAACCTAGTTCTAGTTCTGGGCTGCTTTGCTTTTCCACGGGCTAAAGATCCACGTCATTACGTCACTGTATACATCTCCGCTTTCCCAGCAACTCTAGGAAACATTGGCTACATTGTCTCTTTACAGGCAGACAACTCTATGAACAACAACAAAAACAAGAGAGCAGTGCTTTAAAAAAAAACAAAAAACGTGCCAAATGTTAAGTGACGTTGGTAGGTGAGCCAATGGCAATGTTAGAAAGCAGCATGCTAACATTAGCTATTGTTACCAAGGTTATTCTAGCTAGCTGTTGGTCAGTTAACATTACCCAAGCAAGTATAGCTACTAATTCTCACGTTGATATTACGAACGTAACTTTGATGTGAGAAATTAGAAGCTGCCCCCAGCCCCTGATGTTCTAGACCAAGAAGTGTTGGTGCTGTTCTGGGACCAGATTTCCTGGCCGAGAGCAGGCTCTTTGGCTGTTGAAACGTTAAAGAACTGGTTCGAGATTAGGCACCAGCTCCAAACTGGCCCTCGAACTGCCTTGGTGCAAAAGGGGTAATAGAGGGTGAGTGAGAGAGGACAGCAGTGTGTTGGTGGACATCTCACCCAGGAACATGAGGACCAGGTAGAGCTGCAGAGTGTAGGAGAAGCTTAAAGAGTGTCCCAGCACCGCAGGGAGGGGGAAGCTGAACAGACGCGTCTTATCAAAGATGGGCAGGGACTGGATCACAGCCACCGCTGGAAACACAGAATGACACATTGTTGGCAGCAACTAGCATGTGTAACCCTTACACTTCTACCATGAACTTTTATTTATGCAGCCATTTTCTCAGTAAACATAACAAACTAGTCACAAACCTTCAGCCACAACCCCCAGAGGGTACAGAGGGATCCAGAGGCTGTATCTCAGCCACGTTAGCAGCTTCCACTCTGTGCTGATGCAGGCCAGCATGTAGAAAGGGTACCTGATGTAGAGATGGAAGAGCCGACGTTACAGCAGGCAACAACGCATGTTCACCAGAGAGGGGAGGAAGGTGATCGGAGCTGACCTGAAGATCTCGATGGTGCTCCACAGGTAGAACACGAAGAAGACGACAGCCTTGTTCTGCATCTCTTCCAGAGTGCCGAAGATAACGAACAGAATGACGTTCCTGCCAGCCACCTGCAACATCACAGAGCAGAATAAAAAGACAGCTCGGATTTACCACAACTGCTCAATTTCAAAGTTCAGTTCAGAGCCTAGAGGAAGCAGCACTTTTTGAAACAATTTATATAATATACCACACTTAAGAGGCAACCTCCTCCCCTACCTTGACTGTGGACCAAATATGGAGTCACATACAACTTGCCAGAAATGACAATCGCAACATTTGGCCTCTTCTTCTTCTACTTTTTAAGTGCAACCAGGCGGAGCATTATCGGCAACATTTTACCACAATTGCCGCACGCCAAAATGTCTGCCAGCTCGTTTGTTTACTTGACTTCAATTCAATTTGATTAAAAATGAATGAAAATGAACGTGCTTTTACTTTTAGTCGTACCAATCGCAGCCGCCATTTTCATACGCTGGTGGTCCCTCCCCTTCCGCTACGTAGCCAAGATGGCGACCACTGAGGGTGAGAAGTGTGCAGCGATCCACACTCAAGTTTCTGACCGTTATGAGTACACCATCCGGGTACTAATAGTGCACTGCACTTTGCCATACTTGTCAGTGTGAAAGCACTTATACACTCAAAATAGGAATAAGTGGAAGTACGGAAGTACGTGATTTGAGACACAGCAATAGTCTTTTATTCCATGCCTTCTTCTTCTTTGCCAAAACTGGTTATCGGACTTGACACAGCTCCCTCTGGGAACTTTTTTTTACATATGCAGTAATACTCATCAAGAGCTGTAAACAGACTTTAAATGTTTAAAATCGGTGAAGTTATGCTATAAGAACTGTGATTGTGAGCTCATGTTTTCTTGTTTTCTTGCTGGTAGAGATTCTAGTGAAGACAACATGAAGCAAGTTGAAGAATATCTCAGTAATTTTACCCTTTTCAGTAACACTACATAATGAATGAAGGACTGCGAATGCTGTGTGATATAATAAATGCACATGGCCTGATAATGTACGACATATCCATCTAGTGTTTCTGTGGTGCTATGAAGCTCAATGGATGAAATCTGATGCTGAACTATAAAGCAGTTTCTACGCCACAGACAGCTACCGCAATGTATACAATTTAACACCTTCACCTGACTTGGTCTAAAACCACATCAGCACATATTTAACAGACATACAAACTTTTTCATGGCCACGTGATTTACACTACATGGCCAGAAGCCTGTCCACTCATATTTGTGTACGTTTTATCTGGAGCCGTTTTTCATAGTTTGTGCTACTGTAGGCCTTTAAGTTCCAATTAAGCGAAATGTTAATGCTACAACATACAGTGATGTTTTAGACAATAGTGTGCCTCTAACTTTGCAGCAAAGGTTTAGGAAAGGCCATTTTCCTGTTTAAACAAGACAACGCCCCTGTGCATAATGTCCGGTCCATAAGGAAATGGTTTTCACACTTTGTGGAGGAACTTGACTGGCCTGCACAGGGAACTGACCTCAACCACATCCAACACCTTTAAGGGGCCAGTGTACTCCATTTTGTTTTCATTTGTTAGATAACTATTTCTGTCACTTTTCATGTCTATAAACGAGTGAAAAACTATGAATGCCTTCCAGGAGAGACTGTCTGAAAATGTGCACTGTTATCCCCATATTTAAAATGATTGTCACATCTCCCTTCTCCCACACGGCGACCCCCCGCCTTTGAGTTTAGGACAACACACCCTATGAAGTAGTTCTTTTCTAGCATAACCAGGCCCTTAGGATGAACTGAGCAATGACTGTGATCCAGGCCTTATCACCCAACATCATTGTTTGACCTCACTGATGAGCAAATCCCTGCAGCCAGGTTCCAAAATCAGGTGTAAAGCCCGAAACCTGAAGCGTGGAGGCTGTTTTAGCAGCAGAAAAATGCCCATGGTTTTGGTTATGTAGTGTTTGTGTACTCCATTGACTTCAAGGTTGAGATCACAATAAAATGAGAAGCAGCTGCCTCCCCTGTATTACCTGTATCATAGCAGGAAAAAATCCAGTCTTAACCAGACCCAACAGGGGATTAATGACCTCGAGCATGGCCATCATCTGGCAGAAATACATCATGTCAGCCGTGGTGTGGAAAGTATCATAGAACGAATCTGTGGAGGGCGAGAGCAACAAACAGACATAATAAAACTGCACATTGCATGAGCCACTATCCATAATCCTCATCATTTGCAAGACAAATCCCTGCTGTGTAGTCGTGTTCCTGTTTCTATTCAAATGAGCTCATCTTTGAATAGCTCCTGACAAACAAAAACACAGACCTCACTCAGTGTTTTTCTGGACCTCCCGTTTGTTTTATGTTACTGCTCGGTGGTGCTAATTGTGTTTGTCTCTTTTCTGTTTTTGTGTTCCACAAACACTCACCCAAAAACCATCGTCCAGTAATTAATTTAGTCCATAAAATTCAAAAGCTATTGAGAAGGACAATTGTTTTAGTTTTATTGCTGTTTTTACCCCTATTTAGTCAATCCCTCTGAAGTCTGCCAATTCTGCTTTTACTTGTTGAGTGTCTTTGTTTTCACTTTGTACTGAATAAGGCATGAGAACAATGTAACTGACATTAAGGTGACATCAATCAGGTTTCATGTCTCTGTAAGCAGATTTTTATGGCATACTGAAAAGTAGCTGCCTGGGAGGTAGGAAATGTTTTTGAAAATAGTTTGCAGTAAGGCTAAGTACACACAATTTGTCAGTAAGACTAAAACACACAAAACCACATTTACGGTCATTTAAAGATATAGTTCAAAATGAGAACTCAGTCATTATGGTGGATCTTTATAGTTTTGGCCATCTGTTCTCTCACTGGGGATGTCCAAAACTTATCTGGAAGATATCCGACGTTATTTGGAAGAACAATCAAATGTGTTCAGAAATTATTACCCAAACTGTATGTTTGTATGTAAACATCATATTCTGTGTTCCAAATTGCATACCAACATACTCCCTACTATACTCAGTCAGTATGTACTGCCTACTAAATGAACAGTTAACTATGCCATTAGCAGCAGACTTGATGACAAAATCCACCTACCTACAATACTCAATTTTACATCATGCATTAGTATGTGATTCCAAACACAGCCACAATTCACAGACGACTTCCTGCTTCAACTTTGACCTGCCATACTTACCGTACATGCGTACAAAGTTTTCCTGTGCAGTGAGGGATTATTACTGACTTTAAATTTCACCATCTAATAAAGTGGTTTAGATAATCTGGCTAACCTGTTGGTTCGTTTAAAACCTGCCTGACTGTCAGGTTTCTTGCCCCTTCGGAGTTACTTGTGGGGATGTTGATGTGGTCCCAGATCTTCGCAATTAACTTGATGAGTATGACGCTAGCATGGCTGGCCAAAATTACAGCCAAAACTATGAAAATGAGACTGAAGCTGTAATAAACTGGATTGATCCTTTAAACACCACAGAATTTGATGCATTTTTTTTCTTTTTACAGCTCCATCAAATTTTTCCGGTTTGTGCAGCAGAATCTAATAATCTACATGTAACCAAATGGCTGCACTGTAGATCCAAAGGTCCAATCTTTACATCACTAATGACACTTTGGTTTTGGCATCTGTTGGAATTGTTGGCACGTTCAAGACCAAATCATTGTCGGTAGGAAAATGCAGAAGGTAAATAATTACTGTGTAATTAGATCAACAATAGTTTGGATAGACAACACTTGGAGAGGTAGGGGGGGCTAACATGTCAAGTTAATCGAAGGTTTATTAGCTTTGGCCAGTCAAAATCATTCTTTGCATGCAACTTTGCATTCCTGTGGCAGATGACCTGGCCACAAACTTCACTTCATAAATACAACTTTTTACAAACCTTGACCAAGAATGAAGAGTCGAACGGTCATGTTGACAAAGATCCATGAGAATCCCAGGAACTGCACCAAGTTGTACATAAACAAGTAGCCTTTCTTCAACCCGAGGTAGGCTGAGGAAACAGAAGAAAATAACTAAAATGAACTGATGCTAACGTTGCTAAAGCTCCTCCTATAGGATAATAAATGTCTATAACGGCATTAATCACATAGCTCCAGTTGGAAACATTTCTGTGAGTTTTTTTATGTTTGCAGGTGAAGAGCTCAGTGTGACTCACGGTCTTTACGAACTCTTGACTCCACACTTATCCTGTTTATCTTCTCCTCCTCCTGAAAAAAAAAATCACACCATCAGAATCTCACTTTGCAATGTCCAAACACATTGTTTTATATTTACTCCTATCTTCACTTGTTTTAATATGGTGAATATGAAATATGATCCCTCAAATTTCTCATTGCATCCAGAGCAGTTGACTGACTAATTTGTTTTATTTGATGAGTCAGAAAAGGTTTAACTCAGGAATACATTAACAAACAAAAACAAGATTATGAATCCATACATGTTTTTTAACAAGCATCTACAATTTTCACAGCAATAAGTGATATTAACAAGGTGTAAACAACTACACATTTGCACTCACAAAGACTAGTTATTTGCCTTCATAACAGACTCATGCCAGGTTTGCGTGAGCAGTCAAAAGCCTTTTCCATGGTAGATAACATTTTACTCTCTCTTCAGAGCGCATTTGTTTGTTTTTCCAAGTTCCTACCTTAGCCTGAAGCTCCATCTCGGCGTCAGACTCTTCCAGCCAGCGGTCGAAGTCAGGAACCAAAAACAGAGGCTTCTTCTCCTGTAGCGTCAGCCGGTCCCACCAGCGCTCCTCCTGCTTCTTGATCTTGATGTCCACCTGACGTTGGGTGGACTTATGGTTGATCTGAAAACACAGTATTAGATTTCTTAACTGAGAAACACAAAAGGCAATGAAATAATGCAAGTAGCTGTCTTTTTAGCTCCTGATTCCTGGATGTTTTGTGTCTGTTTATTGTTTTGGTATGTTTTTGTGATGTTATCTGTCCAAGTTTGTACAACTGTTGTATTTTTTTGTGGTTTTTGCTGCCCATCTTGACCAGGACTCCCTGACAGAAGAGACAATTTTAAAAAAACACTGTTTGTTTTTCTTCATCTTTCATACAAGAAGACTGTGACTCATACTGGAAGTACATTTTATCCACTACTGACAGTCAATAACCTTGGATGGCAATAACTGTGCGACAAATCCTCAAAATAACTGCATCTAAATGCATTTTAGTTGAGGGGTAGAATAAAAACCAGCTGATAATAATGTCAGGTACGTGGTGTACCAGCTAATCAAGCCTCACTGCAGCAGGGAGGCGTTTTTCAATCAGCGTTCACTTTGACCTGCTGGCAGTGATTTCTAGCTGCTACACTCGGCACCATGACACATTATCATGCAGTCATTGTGATAAAACTGTGGATTCTTCATCTGAACAGCAAGAGAAAAAAGTTTTTTATTGGCAGAATATTTTAAAAACTAAAAGAATCTGGTAGGTCTTTACTACATTATTTAGATAAATGCCATTATTTTGTTTTAAATATTTATTTCCAGTTATCCTTAAGTAATGCTGAAAGGTGTGGGCTGAGCAGGGTCTGACATTTGCACTCATCATACCAAGTGACACCACTAAAATGTGTCTCTGGAAGATACATAATAAGAGATAATAGAAAGTACTACTACAAAAGCACCAAATAGTTAATACCAAACACTGTAGGAAAATAAATAGAATCAGTAACTGCCCTTCTGCACTCTGGCTATTAATATATTATTTTTTCAAAAATGTAATTTATATTACAATGAAGCAAAAACAATGAATTTCAATATAACAAGTCATTCCCCCACTAATTAGTAACAGATGAAAAAAAGATCAATACCTCAGGTCTAACAGGTTCCAGAAACTCCAAACTGAACTCATATTCATTATCTCCTTTAGCTCCATGGCCCTGTGCTGTGGAACAATATTAAGATTATATTTTTATATCATAACAATATCAGGCTTTACATTATGTTTCATGCAGAAATTGCCATCATGCACCAATGTAAATACCAACCTCTGAACTGGAGCGTGTTGTTTTCTTGCAGGCTGATGTCGAGATTCTGAAAAACACAAAAGGCAGCCGTCACAACCAACCTGACACTGACGCACTGATACAATGGACAAAACTATGAGGTGGA
>LKNJ01007183.1:0-16671 GCA_002120245.1 Maccullochella peelii
TATATATATATATATATATATATAAACATGTTCATGTTAAAACAATAGAATCAAATTAAACTTGTAATGCTAACATGCTATTTGTGTATCACAGAACTGCGAGAATCTATAAGTATCTAGTCAAATATTGGCAGAGGGAGAAGGTAAGTACATAGTATGGAGTCAAGGTAAGTGAGCTACATTAAATCTTCTCTACATTAAACACTTAGTATCCAATACGAAAGGACTCCATGCACAAAGACTGCATAGAAATACACCATGTTTAGTAGTTGCTCACTAAGCTTAAGCCGAACACTCAGCAAGCAACTATTAAATGTCATGTACTGCAATGCAGTCCTTGTGCATGGAGTTTTTTACCTGACATGCTTCATGCAGCTCTTTTTTCCACCTGCAACAAAGTTATTAAGAATGAATTAAGATTTACTGAATATTACATGATAAAAAAAAAAGTCATTTCAGCTTTGTAATATTAATCTCTTGAGTTGGCACTTTCTAAATGATTGTAACCTAATCACTTGCATAGGTTTGGGGTCCATTTCTCCAGCCATACAGATATAGGCTGGAGATGTCACAGTAAATATAAGTCTAATCATACGGAGTTTCCTCCGTAGGGTGGCCTTCAACCAAAGCTTCATCCTCCTTTGGTGGTGGGTGCAGGTCGTATCGTGCTCCACAGGTACACTGAGACTAAAGTTGAGGTCGATGTTCAAAACATTCCTGCTGTCAAAACTCCCAACTTTCTTCCAATCATTATGGCAAACTCTTACTTAACATATAATAGCCTACTCGTCACTTTTTGATTGGTGACGCCATAGCTGAAGTAGATAGCTAGCTAACAGTACAGACCAACAAACTACGACTAAACAACTACTGATTATTTGCTGTGACCACCAGAAATACAATCTGCTCCTTCAGCTCCGAACCAAGCCCCAGGAAGTGTGCTGGGCTTTGAAGTCAATTTGACATAGTGGCCAAATCCTGTAATTACAACTTCCGAGTGCGTCAAGTGATGCACACTGGCCCCAAGAGACTTTTTCCCATAGACTTACACTGTGAAAGAGACGTCTGTAAATCAGCGGATAATTTAGTACATCAACTAGCCAGTACGAACACTTAAATATCCCTTATTTAAATCATTATGTCCTAAAAGTTGTAAAATTCACTAACAGCCAAATCCAGAGTTATTGAATCACTGCCATTCATGTGAATGAGCCTGAGAGTGAGCGGTTGGGAGGCAGGGCTAAAGGAAGCCCTAGTGCGCTTGCTCTATGGGTCGTACAGTGCAGAAGCTATGTGGAAGATCCCGGAAGATCCGGGTAATTTTGTACCCAGGAAGTCGAACTCTTTTGGCTTCATGCGCTACTGAGCAACTTTCATAGGAATGAACGGGCCCCGCCGCCGACGCTGTGTCCAGTTTTCTTTATACATCCATGCTCCGAACTTCTTGTCAGGACTCACTTGTTTGAAATATCAAGCTTCTGGTCAAACTGTCTGCCTGTTGTTCAGTACAGAACAGAAGCTGTCAATCAAAGGAGGTGGTGTGCCTGATCGCAGTGAAAGTGACTATAGCAAGGTTGGCTACTTGGGGTTCCACTGACAGGTGAACACAACAATGCACACAATTTGTCTTCAGCAAACACTACTTTATTTACACGGTGCGCACAGAGTGTCACATACATCCGCTGGCTTCCCTTACTCCATGCCCGGCAACTCAGGGACAGCCAGCTCTCAGTGCTTCCGCTGTGTTCTTCTCCTTCTCACAGTAGCGCTTGTCAACTGTCCGAACCTCCGTCACTACTAAATACAGAGCATGATTAGTCAACTCATCCCACCTGTGGCCATGCGGCTGCTGTCACTGACTCCCTGAGCCACTCCCCCACTCTCTCTCCTGCAGCTGAGCCCAATTAACCACAATCCACCACCACAGTTACCAATGATAAGAGGGCCAGTGCCTGCCTTGGTTTCCGCCCCCAAACTGTCAAAAGTCAGGTCGATTCGAGCGAGCAGAATTCAACTTCGAGAGCAGAGTGAACCTGCGAGAGCGTGTATGCCCTCCAGCGCTCGCCAAGCAGAAACTCTGTTGCGCGGTGGCTGTTTGTGCGTGTGCAGCTTAGTTCTATACACGCAGGTGCAGTTCTTTGCCTCTCCCTATGTTTACTTTCTCGCTCGCAGCTGCCTGTACAACTCTCGGTTGTTGAATTTATGTGCAAGGAGTTATATTGTGAGAGTGGCAGTTAATATCTGCTTGTGTGGAATAATATAATTTGCTCGTGAGATTTGACATAAATCTGACGCCATATCTTTTCTTCTTTTTGAGGTCCTTGATTGTAGTAATTCTTGGCTGACAGATGATTCAGTACTACAGTACCTAGTCTTTGTTTCTACACATTACAGCTCCTCAGAAACTCCTGTAGTTTGAAGTGGGTTAGTTAAACAAGTTTAAGACTGACTGACTCTAACAGTAACTAAAGTGACTGAAAGTTACAAACAACCCATAATGCCACATTCTCTGTAGGAGAAGAGACCAGTACTCTTTCCATTCAAAAAGAATATCTGTTGTTATGAATATGTAAATAAAATATATATAAAAACTGTAGTGACTTTCTAGGAGTACTTTCACTATTGTTTCTATTTGTCACCAGTTAAGCAATATTGGATTAGGCTAGCAAAATTTCAGCATTTTGTCAACGTTTCCCAAAACAACAAAAAACCAAAATTTCAACCAATAGAGTTCCCATAAGGCTTTGGCAGCAAGCAAATGGCTAAATCTCATGTGATATGTTGCACAGCAGTGGCCATCCATTTATCTGAGAATATGGACAGAAAATCTCCTGTTCAAGCTTTTCAGAGAGACGATGCCAGTGGAACAGAAGCTAACCTAACCTGGAAGTGGGGCTAGAGCATTGGTACTTAATCAAGCAGTGCCTAAAAGCTGCAAAGCACCTAAACAAGATCCACCAATCAGATTATAGCATCAAGACTTCATTAGAACCAAGGGAACTAGCCGAAACAAGGAAAAGACCCAGACCAAAAGCAGATACCAGTTTATAATTTGTGTTTTAGTGAAGTGATTTCAAAACTATTTGACTGTTGAAACTGATTGATTGTTGGCTTTGAAAGTGATATATAGTACAGAAATACAGCTTTATCTTGTTTTTTCCACTCTGTGCTCTGTAGTCATAGAAAATAACGTCAGTTACGACTCTAATATATGTATTGAGCTTAATATTTTCATTGTATTTATTCTTGTTTGTTTAAAAAAAGTCCTTGTCTGCATAGAGACGAACAGGCCAAGGTGTCCATTTACATCCAGCTCGTTCAGTGTTACATCAGAACTCCTCAGAGAGGATTATCAGCCAGATAACATCAACACAAAGCGACGTCAACTCCAACATCAGCTCAAGAGAAGGTCAACAGACCATCAGGATAATCGTAAGACAACTGCAACACAACACAGCATCACAGACGGGGAAAAGACTGATTTCTGAGAGAAGATTTCCTCTGCAGGTTATGTAGAAAGACAGACAGGCAGACAGACATACAGACAGTTAGTAAGAGGAGATAAATCAGAGTGAGACAGTTGTAGTGAGCAGGTGGAATGATGGAGAGGAAACTAATGGTCAACTTCCCTTCAGCTTAGTGTGTGTGTGTGTGTGTGTGTGTATGACCCCTCAGGTCAGATCTATAATGGAAGATCCTCTCCTCCATTTCACTGCTCTGCTCTTTACACTGCTACTGACACACACACACAAACAAACAAACAAACAAACAAACAAACAAACAAACACACACACACACACACACACACACACAGCTAAATAAAAAAAACCTGCGTGTGCACTTACACAGACTGGAATCACAGTAGATCACAGAGAAACATACAAAACAAATACATAAATAAATAACAGCATAGACAAAGTATTGCATCAGTCCTGGCAGGGTATATATAACTTTATTTAACCAGGAAGGTGCTTCACCAAGATTAAACATCTCTTTTACAGGAGTGTGCAAATCAACATATTTTCTCATCCACATATTATTGCATATTTTAAACATATTTATGCAATTGTGCAACCCATGTGCAACCATCCCCCAAGGTTTAATTGTGGGCCCCTTTTATTCTCATTATACATGCTTCCCCTTGACTCTATCTTTGAGAAATTATGTATCGCTGTTATGTGGATGACACACAATTTTACGTGTTATACCCGACAGCGCCTGCTCACTGAAGAACCTGTCTAAACAACATCAAATGCTGGATGTCAAGGAACTTCCTGTAACTAAATGAAAACAAAACTGAGGTAATCATATTGGCCCTCCCAGCTCTGTCACCAGCCTAAGCAAGGCGCTTGGGCCCCTGTCTGCAAATTTGCACAATGTAGTATCTTGGTGTTTTCTTGGACAGTGCATTGAATTTTAACAAACAAGTCAGTTGTGTTGTGAAGGACAGCTTTTATCAGCTTAGAACCTCATAAGGACCTGGAAACAGTTAACCACTCTCGGCTTGTTTACTGTAAGTCCCTGTATATGGGGTTGACCCACTCCACCCTTTCTCGGCTCCAAATGGTCCAAAATGCAGCTGCTAGACTTTCAACTGGAGCAAAGAAAAGACAACCCATCACTCCTGTTCTGGCTCACTTGCATTGATTACCAGTGAAATACAGAATTGATTTTATTATTTGGTTTTTAAGACTTAAATGGATTAGCTCCACAATACATTACTGATCTGCTAAATCCATATTCTGCCCCCAGGTCTCTTAGGTCATCCCCACAACAACTTCTCTTAGTCCCTCACTCATGCCTCAAAACCAAGGGTGACCAGGCTTTTTCTGTTGCTTCTCTCAGGCTCTGGAATAGTCTCCCATCCCACATTAAGTCCTGTTCCACCATTGGCAATTTTAAATTAAATTTAAAGACCTATCTTTTTTCTCTTGCTTATAGTTCAGTCTGAGTCTCATCCCACTCAGACTGGATCTTCTGGTGCCTGAGAGGCAAGCTCAAGCGTCTCATTGACTGCTGTGCAAATGCATGAAAGTAAGTGCTAACTTGGTTAAATAAATAGGATTGTACAGTTCTATTATGAACTTATGTATTCCCACACCAAAGATGAAGACTGCTGCAACACCTGCTCTTCATTTTTAACTCTCCTGTCATAGATTATAAAATATTACTGTTTTTTTTTTATCATCCTAATTGTTCTGATTGACACAACAACTAACTATTCTTCATTTTATTCATTGTATTATTGTTATTATTATTTTGAATTATTAATTGATTCACAATGATCTTATTTATGTGTGTTACTTTGAGTGCTTTTCTATCCGCTTGTTTTGAGTGCACTTCCTGGTTTGAATTACTTATTTTTTTGCATCTAGCAATTATGTAATCATTAGTTCTTGTTGTGTTAATAGGCCAGACTCTAGCCTTATGGATTTTTTTATTGTTTCAACTGTTGGAACACTGTCTCAGTGAACTGCCAGTTGGGTTTTATTTTATTATATACTTGAGTCATTATTAATTGATCTCATCCTACATTTATGTTTTTGTGTGGTGATTTATATCCCCTTTTGTATAATAAATCCCCTTGGACTGAGAATGTCCTGCTTGTATGGTTTTATGTTGGCTTCTGGCACACCCATACAATTTTAAAGAGCCTGTTTGTTTTTATTGTATTTATTGTTATTGTATTTATATCAGCGCAGCGCAATAAAACGTGCATACCTTTCTGGTCACCAAAAACAAAAGGAAAAACAAGAAGAGGAGGAAAAACAACAGTGGTAAGTGACTATAATTATGATAAATAAATACACATCATTAGATTGTTTTTACTTCATACATGTGCAACCTGCAAATGTGTTACCATTAGCTAGATAGGTAATGTGTGCATCTCACTAAGCATTACTGTTCTGATGAGTGACAGCTTGTGGCAACATCTAACACTTATTTCCTACTTATTTGCCATCGAATTATCTTGTTGTGGAGCCCAATTTTCAATTTTTGGGGTCCCAAACAATTGTTGCCTGGTTTGCCTCTCCTGACGTGCGCGTCTGATTAGTTGGTCACAGAATGAACTCCCATTGCCCAAGTTAATAATACATTATTGTTTATAGAGGTTATGTTTTCAGTGATTGACAGATCCTTTGGCAGTCTGCTCAGTCAGGTTTCACCTGCATGAAATGTTTCCTGCTGCTGATGTAGTACTCAGAGAGCAGTACACATAGAGCAGAATTCAGCATGCCCGATGTGTTCACACAGAGAACGTCTGATGTTTGTTTTATTATTAAAGTGAAGAACAGCAGGACATCTTTTGTTCTATTCAAAAAGAGGAAACAATTTATTATTGATCAGGTCAGTTTGGATCTAACAGCTGAAACAGAATCACAGCAGTTTGAAAAGAGAAACTGTCTTTTCTCTGATACTTTTATCTTCTCCTCCATAGAGTGCGATGCTGCTCAGGCTCCGAGGTACTCCCAGCCATCTTTGGTGGAACCTGCTGATCTTCATCCCAAAGCTCTCCACTGTGGAGATCGGGACTCCTTCTCCTTGCTGGCTTGGGGCCACACACACAGCAATTTGAAAAGAGAAACTGTCTTCTCTCTGATCATCTTTCATCTTTACACACAAAACCATTAACACTGTAAAACCACTATAAAACCACTCTGATACAGAAAATGTACATAGTTTCTACTGAGAACAGGAATACAGCAACTCCTACTGCAATTACATTAGTTCTACCTGTACAATTACTTCTTCTACTGCTAAGATTACTGTCAGTCCTCCTACTTCACTGACCTTAGCCCGCAACAATTATTATTATTAGTCTTATTATTTATTATTTTAATATTGATATCATTAGCACTAGCATTACCAATATTACTTTACTTTGAACTGAATTAGACCCCAGTGTTTCTCTCCCAGAGTACTGCAGATCATTTGAGCTCACTGGTTTGTTTCTGGTATTTTCTGACACTAGGTGACACAGTCACAGTTTATTATTTTCTCCAGCAGTTCCTCATGTTGCCGGAGACAAAACTCAAGCAGCGAGACAAGGCTCGTGTTCGCCTTCATCTTCAGTTTCAGAGCGGGATGTGAAGCAGGAAGCAGGGTGGAGGGGTGCGTTTGGTGAACAAGCCTCATCTAATTTCCTCTGATCTGGGTTCATCTGCAGATCAATGTGGATTAAGCCTTTACATGTGGGCAGATTAGCTCTCACAGCAGCAGCTTTTACAGTTCAAATGAGCCCCTGGCTGCGTCACAGATACAGTAGAGCCGCAGATAGACAGTAATAAATCCTGCGAGGAACATATGGAGGGGAAAATGAGGGATGTAAAGCGTGGAAAATCGACCTGAAAGCAAACGAAAAGATACGCTGCGTTTCTGCAGTCATTACAGCGACGGCAGCACGTCGTCTCGCTAATGTGAAGATTTAATGGAGAGCCTGGGGCTGCATGTGGTCATGAGGCAGAGAGAGCATGGAGGAGAATGACAGAGAGAGAGAGAGAGAGACAGTGATGGAGTGAAAGAGAGACGGGAAAGAAACTCACAGAAATGACACAGACATAAACAGGAGAAACTTTGATACAGATTCTTAAATAACACAGTCAATGGATGGGAATTCAAAGTTATGATCCTTCAGATTTTCATTATATCAAACTTCATTTTTGACACTATTTATGGCACTTTTTCAGCAGGAGCCATTCAGTGTGATAACAGGGTGTAATTACTTACTCTGTAATAGTTTTCATTGTCACTGTGTAGTCCACCATTCCCATATCAGGGTCAAGGGATTCCCAAGAAATGACGCATGTACTGGACCTGCCAGTTAGCAGAATGTATTGCCAGTAGTCTCCCCGGATCAGGCAAGACTGAAACCTTGACAAATATAACTCTAAAGCTGCTCTAATCAGTGTTTTCATGTTAACAATGGATGAAATGACTGTGTTGTGTTGTGTTTCCCGCTTGTTGCACTGCTCCCAAGTGAGCAAAAGAATCAATGAATGCAGGTTTAAGGATTATAATTTTTAAAGATTTAATTAATTTCAGGGTTTTACCTTTAACCTATAACCTATATACTTAAAAGTTTTAAACATTAAATATACCTTTTTTTTCTTTATCTTTAGTAGTAGTAGTAGTAGTAGTAGTAGTAAAAACGCTCTTCACTGACTCTGCTTCGTGTCAAATCATTTTAAAATCTAAAGTCAGGTTACGTCAAGTCACATTTGAAGTCAGGTCAGTTTTATTGTTATAGCCCAAAATGACTAAGTTGCCTCAGATGCCTGTACAATCTGTGCAACATCAAATACCCTCTCTATCCTTAGATCCTCAATTTAGATCAAGAAAAAAAATAGAATAAAATCCAGTAGTAGAATTACAATATGAAGAAACACAATGTACGAACATACAGTACAATATTAAGTGTAAAAAAGTTAAAGGTGCAGTGTAGAAGCCAGAGTGAAGAATTTGGTTCCAGTTAATAACTTTCTCAACTCTCTATAGCGTTCACATTAAATTAGACCATAAATCCCCTGAAACCTGCATTTTATCCAACAAACAGAAATGCTTGCAAATGTTGAATATAGTCAATATACCAAAGTACCAAACAAACAGGATTATTGACTTTGGACCAGTGTGTTGCCCACAGCAGCGCAGTCCATAAGAGTCCACACACACTGTTGAGCTCTCTCATCAGTTCACTGTGGAGTGAGTCCCATATCCTGTGCGCACAAGATAAAAAGAAATGGCATAATTTAGGACTTCTGGGGCTTCTGTAGTTCACCCACTCAAGTAGGATCATTCTGATTTATTACAACTTACAACAGCATCTTATTGTCATAGTTTTGTCCATTACACGTATCAGTAACATTGTACTCACCAAGTTAATAGATCAGATCAGATCAGATTAAGGTCAGATTAGCTAAATTGCTGAATTTACTGTAATGTTATTATGTATATAACCCTAACTGTGTGTTGTAAACATCCACCACAGTTTACAGACCCACACCATACCATACGTATCGTAGTAGTGTGCACACAGTTTTCCTGTGCAATGAGCAATGCTCGAAGTTGGCCAGTACTCACAGGTACACAGTCCCTGCACTTATTCTAGTGTGTATATTGACGTTTTCTTGAGCACAGGTACTCAGGGTCAGGCCACGTTCAGAACAATGAAGTTTTTTTAGGATTACTCACAAGCTGCCGGTGTTCTTTTCTGCCATCTCCCAATCAAGTTCTCTGGGTGATTCAAGATAGCACTAACTAAACTACATTACCCAGGTGGCACAACGTGACACAAGTCATCTCATGTGTTTCCACCATAAACTGTATATAAAGATGGCCGACGCGTCTTCACTTCCTCCTACTGTACAAAAATTAAGCCAAAATATCCCAGATACAGGAGCTGCCATCTTGCACTGGTGACGTCATTTGGAGCCAGAGTCTGTGCAGTAGTGAGCCGCATCGAGGTCCCGCCCATACACCCACCCGAACCAATCGCGAACACACCACAAGTTGTCAATCATGACATGACACCCCCTTTTTATAGCATCAAATAACGAATTAAAGCCAAACTTATCAGAAAAATGAACACTTCAACAAACATCAGCTGTATAAGAACTACCTACAACCCACATTTGGGGGGCGCCCATCTTTATATACAGTATATGGTTTCCACTCTCACCAGCTAGCCTCCTGTCATGGTCTACTCTTCTAGAGTACACAACTTTAGTTGCATTGCAGTGTTATCCTGCCTCCAAAAGGGCAACACAGAACAAGAGCAAGAGAACAAAAGAGGGTCAGAGACACAACAGAGTTTCAAATTCTACCAAACCAGTACTAAATGCAGACAGGCAGCAGCCTTAGCAAGCAACGTTAGCTCTTCTCCTAGCAGTGAAGGGCCACGGGCTACGGCTACTGCTACAGTTATAGATTCTTTGATTGCTTGTGTTTGTTGATCCATTGGACTTCTTTTTAGTGATGTCACCCTGATGCCAGAGCTCAGCCAGTGAATACAACGTTATCATTACTTATAGAAATGATGGACAAAACTATAGAAATGAGACCCAAGTTGAAACAAACTGAATTATCCTTTAAGGCAATCCATGAGGGTGTGAGTGGGTGCGTGCTGTACACTGAGCATTTCACAGGAAACATGAATGCCCTCATTAATGTGACAGATTGGCACAAAGTGCTTAGAGCTCCAATTCAGCGTCAGTGTGGATTTGTTTGTGTTTAATAGGGCTGGGACTTAATCGGTCATATCTTACTGACAGACCCTGACCTGACAAAGGCCAGTCAGGGCTGAAATGCTGGTGTTTTATGTAAAAATTTCTGTGGTTTGTGTTTGTTCTTTCTCTTTTTGTGAGTTCACTGATAGACAGTCCTTGCCTTTGTGCTTTTCTTGTATACCTGAGTGCCGCTGTTGCTATGTTCAGTGCTGTAAAGCGTCGATAAAGAAATGAATTTTATAAAAACAAAACTTGTTTCCAGTCAGATAAAAATAAATGGAAAACAGCAGCAGCGTCACACCGCGTCGCCACCGGGCTCACAGTCAGATAACTAATGTACCCATTGAATTTCAATGAGTCCCTCTGAGGAGAAATATCCTGAATAACTCAGCCTCACTGACAGCTGAAATCCATTTTATGGCACAGATTCACTTCCTACCAATCACATATGATCTGTCCTGTGATTTTCATGGCCTTGTTAAAAAGAAACATTAATCCACAAAGAAGCATGCATCCAAGAATAAAGGAAATTACACTTTTTTATATTCTTTAGTTAGTTATCAAGGAGCAAAATATTATATATTCTGCAGCTCACCTAACTCCACCTTTTCCTGCTATCTCAAGCTTATTGTCAAAGAGCTACAGACGAGCTCTTCCTCTGCAGAGAAAAAATAAAAGCATTGCTTTCAGAAACTCTCAAGGGAACACTACAAAGTGCAGGACAAGAGTCACATGACCAACGTGGGTAGCTAGCATTAGCTAACAAGCTAGCATTAGCCCGAGCAAGCTTCTCCACTGGGTCTGATCACCTTCTTAGAGTATAAGTAACGTTAGCCAAAAAGTAGCCTACGGATGGATGCCTTAGACTGTGTCTGTCTGTCTCATGACTCTTGAGTACCCTGCTTCCCTTGACCCTTGGCCATAAGCTGGAGAGGCCTGAGGGCACAATGCCAGTTTGACTCTGACAACCTTCGGGCTCTCTAACCTCTGGGCTACCTACCGCCCAAGTTGCCCACCGATAATTTCTACCAGCCCACCCTAATATAACAGGCTAAAACCGGCCCTGCCTTGACCTGAGATACACAATGTTTCTTGACAAGTCTGCCTTCTTCGTCCACCTAATTTGCATGTTGAGATCTGGCGGAACCAAGAGAAGTTTGCATTTACACCTGGTAGTATTCAGCATTTTTGTAAAGGCCCGAGATCAGATGTCATTATCCAGAAAAGCAGATACAGATCACAGTTTACCACCAGGAGGAGTTAGAGCCTCCATTCCAAACTGCTTGTCTCGAGTCAGAGAGGAGAGGAGGCAGAGCTTTCAGGCCAGACTGATGCTGCGCTCACATCATATGAGACGCATGGTAGAGATGGGAAAGATTCCCATGTTCACGTCATCGGACAGTTCTAGACGGTTATATGATTATAGAGTTGGTCGTGTGAGAGTTAAATTGACTGTGTATTGATAATTCAGCACTATATACAATACATACCATGAATGAAACTTTGGCTACCCTGAGGCATCCATATATTTGTTTGCCTTTCAGACACTTTCAGAAAAATCAAAGGTTCCACAAAACTCCACTTGTTTGAACTCATTTCATCTTATTTTAGTAAGCAATAATCTGAAATTATTTGTCTTATTTATCTGATCACATCTCATCATCACATCACCATCTCAATACAAACAGTAGTGTGGTATTGGAAAAAAAAATACCACACTATTCTTCTCATCCCATCTCACCTCGGCTCGTCTCAGAACAATCAACAACATGTACAGGAAATCATTTGAACGCAACCTCAATACAACCTATCCAGTATCTTCTGAGATCTTTCCTCATCTCATCTTGTCTCAAAACCATCAATAGTGTGTATTAGAATCAATTTGGACTTTAAAATTAAATATCCAGTATCTTCTGAACTCATCTCATCTTGACTCTCTGGATCCCAGAATCAGCTGACTGAACTGTAAACTGTCCACTCTTTTCTCATGTCTTCAGCATTGTTACTCTATTTTGTTGCATTTTATTTATCTGTTGCCATCCAACCGAAACAAGAAGCAACCCACATTTTCCACTTTACACCGCAGCGGAATCCTTCCAGCCTTTGATCGTCAGTCTGTCAAGCGTTTTCTCTGTTTTCCAGGGTAAACTTAATATTTCATGTTCGGCTGTCAAATTAACATATGTTCTCTTTGTGAGTCCAGCTGTGTGTTGTATGCCTGATAGCAGTCTGGCTTGATTTGTAACTCTGTTGGTTTCTTACTTTGTCCTTGTGGGAAGCAGTTGATATTACACACCCTAAGATTCAAATGAAGTTTTCATATTATTTCTTGTCATCAGATCCATACGTCAGTAGCTCTGAGTCAGCAGGCCGGGCTACGTTCAATACCAATCGCTCTTCCACACATGGTCGACCACCCACAAGTGAGTGAGTGTGTGTGTGTGTGTGTGTGCACAAATTTTACCTCTGGGATGTTTTTCACTTTGTTATTTTTTTAATCCACAAACAGCCAATGGATGAGCTCCCTGACTGACAGTACAGAACCTGGCTGTAACAACAACTCCTATGAGGCTTTGACAATGCGGCAGTGGTCAGGATTAATGGAATATGAAGTTGTTGAATGCTAACAATATAAACATCATTTAGGGTTCTATTCGGGTGTTGTTGCAAGGCGCAGAATGCAGCCTCGCATCAGCATTTCCCTGGGGTGCACTGTGGCTATTTCCTCGATTGCGCCGGTTCAGTATCTTGGTGATTCGGCGTGCGCCCCAGTGAGACGAGAGGCGTGGTAGAGGGAGTAAGGATGCCAATCCAGCTGTGTTTTTTTATTTGGACAGAACAGAAGGGAGCCCCAGCACATCTTCATTATGCCAAATGCCTGTCGAATAACTGAGTGGGCCCTGCATGATGTTGATTGACAGCCCATGCAGCACGTCATGAGGAATCGACGTCGCTTATGAAAAATGCTGTGCTGACTAAATATGTCCCACTCAGGAGATACGATTTGATTTGGTTCCTCCACCATCGTGCCTCTTCCTTGTTTCTCTCTCTTGCAACCTGGCTGGGTGGAGCTGAGGAGCGAGGAAGAGGCAGCTTAGTCAAAGGGAAAGCACCCAGTCTGACCTCGGCCACACAATTCTGAAACGATGTCTAATCAGGCTAAATGTGTGTGTGTGTGTGTGTGTGCGTGCGCGCGCACATTGATGTAGATTACTTACAGCAGTGTTTCTTTTAGTGGTGCAACGGATCGCAGTTGATCCGTGATCCGTACGGATCTCCCCCCACAGTTCGGCACACATGTGAACTGCGGATTAATTGCAAAGTTTAACCATCATAGTGTGACTGTTACCTACTTTTTAAATAACAATTCCCTAATTCTCGATGCAGAGTTGCAGTGAAAAGATACAAGACAGATGCGTGCTGTGTTTTATTCTGAAGCGCTGAAGGTTGATTTCATTATCTAAAAAAGCTGTTTTGTTCTCACGTGAACGGGGCATGGGATCCAATCGGGGATGTACGTTGCAAGAGGAAAAGAAGCGCAGTGACAATCATGGCTAGCAGACGAGAGGAAGAGCTTGAGAGGCCTCCTGCATCATTTAAATCCCAGGTATGGGAGCATTTTGGCTTCCCCGTTAATGTTAATAAATAATACATGGAAAGCAAAGTTCACTTCCTTTTTTTTTTTAATCCGACAAATGATCCGTGACTCCAATCCGTGATCCGATCCGAGCCGTGAGTTTTGTGATCCGTTGCACCACTAGTTTCTTCACTCAGTGTATCGGTGTATTTCTTTTAATCCAGAGCTTTGTTGTAAAGTTCTCTCTCTCTCAGCCGAGGAGAACGTACCATAACATTCAATATTCTGTAATAAAACACAGTCAATACTCCGGTGCTCATTTACTGGTGCTGTTGTTTGCCAGATAGTATTTTTTACATTTTCTTAAATCATGCTGAACCAATGCTAATAAAGCACTAAAGTGTGTGTGTGTGTGTGTGTGTGTGTGTGTGTGTGTGTGTGTGTGTAAGAGACTCTGATTTACTGCATTGATTTGTACACAAAACCTTCCTCTCTGGAGTCTCTCTCCATGATTACACCTCTCTTTCTCTCTTTGTAAGTAGTGTTACAGAGAGTAGAGTTTTTGTCTCACATCATTTCTTGCTCTCCCTGTAGATAAATGTGTGTACGTGTTTGTGTGTATCATCTTACATAACTTCTCTGTCATCCCTCTCTGTCCATCTTCATCTGTGATCATCTACTGATCTGCCTCACAGGGACACACACACACACACACTTCCAAAACACACTGCATAGGTGGCTGATCACCTGAAAACACAAGAGAAGATGAGATGGGGATCAAAGATGAGGTCAGGTAAAGTCAAATGATGTGAGATATGAGGACCAATAAACACCACAATAAAGACCATACAAAACTGGACTCAAAAGGAGATGAAATAGAGTGTGTGAGAAAGAGTATGAAATGACATGAGGTCAAGTGAGAATGCGTGGAATAAGATGGAATGGATGACATGAGGTTAGATGAGATAATGTGAGACGACAAACAAGAACAAGAGAAAATGAGTCAAGAAGAGAAGATGAGAAAAGATGAGGTGCTAAATTTATACTAGGTCAGATGAGGTAAGATAAGATGGGAAGAAAAGGCACGTTGGAATGGATGAAATTAGGTGATAAAGACGAGAGGAGATGATTCAGTACTAGATGAGATGAAAGTATGATACGAGAGATGAAATTCAGATCAAGTCGAGGTGAAATGAGATCTCAGAAGTCAGATCTCATGTGGCATGAGTTTCAGTTAAGGATCTATTTTCTGACAGTTGATAGACCAAACAATTACTGCAGATTCATCAAGGACAGAAATAATCGTTAGTTAGCCAAAAACTATGATGATGAGACCAGACGAGATAACATGCAATACACTCTAAATACACCAAGCTTTTCGTATTGTTTATCATGTGTTTTGAAATGAACATTTCCAGACAGAATAACTGTCGGAACAAGGTTATTACAGTAGCACAGAATACAGAGAGAGAGAGTAAAACTGTGAATGGAATATATATAAAAGCACAACACAGAATAAAGAAAAATGTTAAAGTGATTAACTGTGACCCCTGATGACAGCGTTATGTTTGCAAATGAACAAGTTCACCATATACTGTTTGTATATCTATTTAAATCTAAATGTGAAACAACAGCAGTGTTAGGATCATCAGAAGTGATTGGACTAACAAGCCTGAGTCTCTTCGCCAAATGATTCCTCCTGCTTCACCACAGAGACCTGTTCAGTGCAACGTCTGCCGCTTCATTTGGCCATAAAAGCCATAATCATGCCGATCAATAACGCTCTGCTTCAACATGGCACTTAATTTTTGTTAAAGGGACCTCTGCATGAGCAGGGCTGTATTTCTACTCAGATTTAGTCTGCTGGTCCAGGTCTCAGAGCAGCAGGCCTGTCTGGTCACTGCACAGCAGACATATTGAGGGTTAGCGTGTTAGCAGCATTAGCACACATGTACTCAAATGAATGACTGAAGGAGGACAGCTGATCTAAAACTGAAATAGGGTAGATAGGGAACAGTCCAGACAGTGTCCTTAAAGCAACAATAATCAATGTTTTAATAATAACAGTGGATCAATGATCAGTGATCCCCTTAGATCTATGCTTTATAGCTTCTACCAGCTCATTCTTTTGATTTTCTGGCCAACAACTTTATAATGTTTTGGCTGACTCTTACCAGTCTCATAGAGTTGTTTTCAGTTAAAAAAAAAAAAAAAAAGCTCTGATAGACAGAAGCTGACAGATACAGTTAGAGACTAGCTGGTGAACATAGTGGAGCATTTAGCAGCTAAAGAGCCAGATATTCCCCTCAGGAGTTGATGGAGGCCCATAGACTGTATATAAATATGGACAGCATGACAGCTCCCCAAAAGTGAAGCCAAAACACCTTGATCGCCCCCTGGTGGCTGGCTGCAGTATAGGTCATAAACCCCGCCCCCTCCATGTTAATGGATGGGACATGACCAAAAACAGAGATAACAGAGAGGGAATATTGGACTAACATGTACCAGGTTGTCAGAAACACAACTCCAAACGAATGATAATTTCTAATTGCTCCCTATCTGCTGGATGTGTGAATAAGCTACCCTATGCTAACAAGTAAGCTTAATCAACTTAACAGGTGATAATATGTCTGTGCAGTGTTCACAGCTCGTTTCCACTGCCCCCAAGTGGCCAAAAAATAATTTACTGCAGCTGTAACAATGGTGGACCCCAGAGCGCCAACTAGTGGGCTGCGGAGGCAGTGGTACTGTCAAATGGTGAGATTAAATTTTTATTTATTTTTTTGGTAATTTACAAAGCTAGTTATTTTTCTATCCAAATGTGTTCAAAATTTCAATGACCAGTTGCGTTAAAATATCACCAGCCAATCA
>LKNJ01007184.1:0-13463 GCA_002120245.1 Maccullochella peelii
CTGCATTCACATCTTCTAGTAGACTTTCAGAGGGTACTTCATTTAGTCTTGGTAATCGACCACGGAGGTTCCAGGTGTCCAGCTTGGTTGTGATCTTCAGTCTCAGGTCAGCTGCTCTTGTGTTAAGCCTCTCCGCATCGTATAGGCTTGTTGTTATTGGGCCTTGGTACCCAATCTCGGGTGGGGATGATGATGATATCTTCCCCCTGACATGTTATCCTGGCTCCCCCTTGCCGTAGCATTCATGTTGCCGTACGTTTCTCATGATAACCACTTCCTATATGATCTGATTTGCCAAACGGAGGGAGAGAAACAGCCTTGTAGCCTCTCTTGAATGGTGTATAGCAGTGGTCCAGTTCTTTCCCCTCTGGTGACACACGTAATGTGTTGATGAAGTTAGGCATAACTTTTTTAAGGTTCCCCCTGTTAAAGTCCCCAGCCACCACCATAGCAGCATCAGAATGTTTGTTGTGATGCTGGCACATCATCATGTAAGTCCGACAGTGCTACGTCGATGCCGCATTTGGTGGTATGTAGACTGCTGTGATGATAGCTAAGCTGAACTGCATTACTTGCATGAATATGATTGGATGTTACTAGCCTAACAGCTGTTAATTATTGTGAAGCATATTGAAAACAGACAATACAAGCACGACTTAAGTGCTCTGCCTGAACTAGTGCTATGCTTTATTTTATTTTTTTCTTGCCAAGAATGAGATGTACAGAGCTGAGGTCAGGACATGGTTAGCTTAGCATAAATACTGGAAGCAGGGAAACAACTAGTCTGGTTCTGTCCAAATTTTGTTAAACATGTTATATGTCATTTGTTTAATCAGTATACAAATGTAAGAAATTAAGAAAGTATTGCTGGGAGTTAAGTGCTGGAACTATTTGTAAGCAAACAGCAGTGACTAGCGGATACTCCACCAAGTCACTGCGCCCGGCTGCTATTCATACAACTTCTCTGTTTTACATTTCTCTTTACAAATTTTTTTTTTTTTTAAATCTTGAGAGATTAGACAGACACGCACCACCATGACCACATAATGTACAGCATAAAATGAACCATGGAAGAGTGACATAAAAACACATACAAAACAATATATTGTGAACATTCAGTACAATTAGTCAGAAGTAGTCATTTAATATACTGTATATAATATGATATATAAGTGACAGATACCATAAAATACTATTGACCAAGGTCATTACATTCTCATTTGTTAACTTAATATTTGTTGACTTGCCTTTTCCTGTTTGGAGACTGGAAACGACAAAGAAACACTATTCTATTTATTCCAGTGCAAACTTGCAGCCGCTGCAATAATCCACTATGATGGTTTTGTCTTTGTTCTCAGCTGTACTATTTTCTTTCATGATTCTATTTCTGCTGTGGAACATTATTTGTGTCTTTGCCCTGTGCTTCCAGGTCAGTGTGGATGTCTTCAAGGGCTTTCCTGATGAGGACAGCATTGTCAACTACACCCTGAACCAGGCCTACCAGGACAATGTGTCCGTGTTTGCCAGTGAGTCATCCCTCTGTGTCAGGTTGTGGTCAAGGTACCTCAGTTGATAGTAAAACAAATGCTTGTAAAAAGTGCATTTTAATTAAATGTTTCCAGTGCACAGGCAATATACAAAAGACAAAAATAAAAGAAATACTACAAAATGAATAAAAATCAAGTAAAATAAGGATGCTATCCCCGCAAGAAAAACAGCCCTAATGTTGGAGTATAGTGGTTTTGGGTGTATGGAGTGTGTGTTTGCAAGGTAGACAGGCAGAGTGCATGTGCCACACTTGCACATCCTGGCATGTCTGCATTGAATGTGTGTGATGAAGTATGTGTGTATGTCTGCAACATCTTCCGTTGCAGATGGAAAACTCATCTGTTCAGACTGCACCTTGGCCCATAATAAAAAAATAAATAAAAACAAAAAAACCTCTTTCTCTATCTCTTATTTCTAAATTTAACACTCACAGTTTGCTGTATCAGCACCGCTGCTGGCTGTTTGTTTTACAAAGCAACCGCAAGAAAAACACAGACACAACCAGAGCTAAACATAATACAGCCACTATGCTTCACACAAACTGTTAGCTCATAGTTCTTCAGAATTAACGTTTCCCGTTACTCAACACTCAAAACAAGGTTGGCTCTCTGTATATACACTTATCTCATGAACACGAGATACAATTTGTTCCCGTGGGAACACATTTTTTTTCTCTCTATGGCCACTCTGGCTCTCCGTATTTATGCGAGTAGAGCCAAACCCCTGCTGTCAAACTCGGACCATAATACAGTGCACCTCATCCCTATTTACAGAACTGTTCCCAAATGTAGCAAACCACAAACCAAGACTGTCAAGGGATTGGACTAGTGACAGTGAGTCTCTCAAAGGATGTTTTCTCTACTTAGTGGACTATCTTTCATGAGATGGATGTGAACAATGCCACTGAGACTATTAATGATTATATACAATTTTGTGTGGACAATGTGACACCTCAGAAAGAAATAATTGTATACCCTAACAAAAAACCATACATAACTAAAGAGTTTAAAGACGGCATCAATTGCAAAATAATAGCATTTAAGTACCGGGATGGCACACAACTGAAAGTTGTGCAAAAGGAACTTAACCACATGCAAACTAGGAGAAGACATAAGGAGACTATCGAACAGAACATTCTTGCAATGAACTCCAAAAAATTGTGGCACACTATAAAGGCAATCGCTAATTTGACCCCAGCTAAAAAATTTCTTCACACTTTTGATGACTTGCAAAAAGCAAATTAATTAAATGATTGCTACCTGAAACCTTGAAACCCATGACTTCTCCTCTGAATGTAGAGATGTTTTAGAGATGGTCTCTGTTACCAACCAGGATGCAAGGCTGGTGATTAACCCTTATAAGGACCAATCACTTTTTAGGCACACCTGTACTAAGAAGGCCACAGGGCCAGATATCATCTCTGCATTTCTCCTAATGTGCAGAGGAGCTGACATCAGCATGGTGCCCCATCTTCCAAAAACTGTGGATTTGCTTTCTTGTTGAAAGGTAAACCATGATTTTAGGCCAGTTGCATTGACATCCATTATTATGAAATGTTTTGAGAGGATCATGGTGTCCTGGCTTAGGAAAGAGGTAGATGTATTATTAGACCCCTTACAGTTTGCTTACAAGCAGGGACACAGATGATGCCATTAATAGTATCACACACCTGGTAACCTAAAAACCAGTAAGAACCCAAAGCTTATGTATGCTTACTGTTTGTTGATTTCAGCACAGCTGCCAATACGCTGCAGCCTCACACGTTGATTCAGAAATTGAAACAGATGGGTATTAATCCTTTTATTTTAAGATGGTATTTTTCTTTTCTTTTCTAACCCAGCACGTTAGGGTCAACAATGCCCTCTCAGAGCCCAGATTAATCAGCACTGGTGCCCCTCAGGGTTGTGTCAGCTCCCCGGTCCTCTTCATAATGTGCACAAATGGGTGCACGAGAATCCACCCTGAGAACTATGTCGTTAAGTTCTCAGATGATACAGCCATCCTGGGCCTAATGCACAGAGAACGCAGTTAATCTGTTTCCTCCTTGAAATAGAGAGATTTGTGCAATGTTGTGACACTAACCATCTTGTGTTGAATGTGAAGAAGACTGAGGAGATGGTGTTTGACCCTAGGGCAGTGGGCGATCTTAGGCCGGTGGTTATTCACAATGAATCCATCACCCAGGTCTGCTCTTAAACGTACCATGGGGTTAATATTGACAATACATTCAGCTGGAGGATGTAGTGACATCAAGGATGTTCTCATCACGTGCCATGAGTGGTGCAAAGTGCTGGACCGACCATTGTATGATTGTGGCCAAGCTCCATATGAAAGCACGTCCCCCCCTTTTGGCTGCAAAAGCCCAACAAAAAGCAGCTCATTAAAGTGAGTTTCAATGCTTCCTAGCTGTGAAACTAAGGGAGCTGGAACCTTGTCTTAGCTAAGAAAACACCATGGAACAACATGGTGTACCTGTATCAGCTATGTGCTTTACGAGGCAGTAGCCCAATCCCTTGGCCATAAAAGCAGGAACCACTAAGACTGGTTTGATGATAACTCAGACACCATCTGCAACTTGCTTAAGGACATGCACAAAGCACACTGGGCAACTTTAGACAACACTTCATCCACCAACACCAGACAGCATTGGCAGGCAGCTCGGAGGAAAGTGCAAAAGACAATACGGGCCATACAGAATGAGTGGTGGACTAAAAAGGCGTATGAAATCCAGTCCTTTGGCGCTAAAAATGACATGCATACATTTTATAATGCTGTCAAAACCATCTACGGCCCAATAAATTGCTGTGTCACTCCCCTGAAAACAGTAGATGGTCTAACAATTCTGAAGTATCCAAATGGTACATTTTGACACTCTGACTCTGCTTAATCAGGACTCTGATGCAGACCCCACCATCCTGAACAAACTGCCTGATCTTCCTCCCATCCACAACCTCAGTTTACCACCAACCTTCTAGGACGTTCTACCAGCTGTCCGTTCCCTTAAGAACAACAAGTCCCCTGGCGCTGACAATATCCCTGCTGAGCTACTGAAGGAGGGATGTATGCACACCCTTTACCAGTACATCACCAAGGCAATGGAGAGATGCAAACATCATTGTCATTTCTAAGAACAAGGGTGACAAGGCCATCTGCTGTGGGCCATCTGTGTGTGCACTGGTAACCTTAGATGTTCAACCAGAGCATCAGCCTTAACAACCTTATAGACCATTTCCATACATACTATACCATTTAGCCTCTTTGATCATTGTGTTATCAATTATAGCAGCTCCTTCCCATCATTGCACTAGTATTTACAGTGATTGTTATTTTATGCGATAGCAAACACCATGATTAATTTGTTAACATTATTAATGTTAGGCTACTAAATTGTTCTACAGTTTCACATAGCAGATTGTAGCACAAGCAACACACATCTGCCCTTTAATCCTGATCCTGCTAGCCTGTATTTATCTGACTGAAAAGGGACTTCTTCTGACTCGCGCTGACAAGGCTACTGTCACGGGTTGAGCTCAGTATTTCTTTTCCTTTCCTTTTGATTTTTTTGAACCGTTTTTGTTGTCGAACATGCGTCAAGGATTACATGTTTGATTATTTGACTTTACTTAACATAAAGACTTGCGATCAGACTCTAGTTTTGTTTAGGCTATTGATTATTGCCAAGGCTGCGCACATTTACCCCTACCCTCTCGTGTGGCAAGCAGCATCGCAAAATGTTCATTTTACAAAACCTTTCCCCCCTTTGCCCAGCCTAGCCTTCTCTCCTAAATAAAAATGGTATTAGCCTAACTGCATATTCAGGTTTAACGTGAAGATCCCTTCAACTTTAATTTCGTGACAGCTTGAGAGAATTGTTAGCTGAGCTAACTTGTTGCACATCAGGTCTGTCAGAAGCACCTTTGGACCCTGTAAATTATTACCTTTTGTCCCTCCCATGCTACAATCCTGTGCAGATGTGCTAGAAGTGTTCTGAGGTTTAAGTTCAATACTCAGACATTCAGCGAAGCTCATCTTCAATAACTTTTCATAAATTTTCACCAGATTAGTTATGTAGTTCAAAATAAAGCTGACACATGTTTTTAAAGGAACTCATGCAATTTTGCCCAATGCAATTCTGACTTCTGTATTCTTCCACTAACCTCCTATTTTACTTTTACTGTTCATTTCCATCTGGACCATTAACAGTTACATAGCTTTTATTTAGACTCAGTTTAGACTTAGTTTTTTGCTGTTGTTTTTTTTGAAGGTGGGGTTCAAATAAAAATCATGTTTTATATTTGAATAATGGAACAGGTACATTGTTAAAATATTATATAATTTTGTTGGTTTGTTAGATATGTTAGAGGAGTATAAATGGCAGTAGAAAAAAATTTAATCCAGAAAGTGAAGCAGATCAGACCATTTCTAACAACTTCCAGTATAGGCCACCCCCACTTCCAGTATAAGCAGAATGTAAATACAAATACAGATCTTTTTGTGACATAAACAGATACAGATACAGGTAGTGGCTTTGTGTTACATGCCTAATATGTGTTGTCAAATTGATGAATGTGTTTTTCAGGTTCCTTGTGTTTTATTTATTTGCTGCTTTTTCTAAGTTTGACATATGTTTTGTCAAAATGGTGAAGATGTTTTCTTTATTTGCTTATGTTTCTTTTTATCTGCAGTGTGTTAAGCTCTCTGGGCCACCATATACATGACTCAAACGCCTTATTTCTAATACTATAGTCTAAATAAAAATGAAACTGGTGGAGTTAAAGCATGAGGTCTTTTTAGGTGTCATTTATTATTGCCTATGTACATTTTCAATTGAAGTAAATGTATTTAATATGCTTGTAAAACAAAAATGTCAGCAAAGCTTCAAAGCACCTTACAGTATATTTGGACAACACTTTAACCAAGTTAAAACAAACAAAACAAGATTTCTTTAAAATACAGTGGATGCCTGAACCACAGTTGAGCCACAACGGAGTTGTGCAACATGCAGAAACTAGCCTTGAGCCTACAGTTTGAATTTGGTATGCTGCTTGAGCCACCAGGACACTATGTGACCTGATATGTTCTTTTTCCTTTCAGGTGTGATTTTCCAGACTAATAAAGATGGCTCCCTGCCACCCCACGTTCTGTACAAAATTAGGCAAAACTCCAGCTTTACAGAGAAGACCAATGAAATCAGACGTGCCTACTGGCGTCCCGGGCCCAACACTGGGGGAAAATTCTACTTCCTCTACGGTTTTGTGTGGATCCAAGGTAAGTGACCGAAATGCAATTGTAGCCCAGAGTAGTTAAATCAGCAATAAAAAATGTTTTTGTTGCTAAACTTGGCAAATAGGTATATGATATGAGTATATATGGTGACTTATATGTACATCACATCTATAAGAATATACTGTATGTGTGAGACTAACATGGACATATTCATTATATATGTAGTTTACATATTTTGTTATATATCAGATTTATGTGATTGTTCCCTATGAAGAAATATATACCTCATCAGACTGCATCCAGAAGATGTTAAAACTTGTTTTTAAAAGTCTTAATCAATAACATTGTGAATTAAACACATTGTTTTTTCCGGAGCTGATGGTGGAAGTAGCTAACGAGTGAGCCATCTCGCTTCCTTCTCATCTTTGCACAGATGCGCAATACCAATCGGGCAGGATGTACGGATCGGGCAGTGACAGGGGCAATGAGAGCTAGGCAGTCGAAAACTGTGCAATTCTCCACCTGTATGTGATGCACTTTTGCTAGTGTTTCGAAAGATTTCTCATGTTTCCGGCCCTTATATGCAAAAGACATGTTGCACTTGTGGCAACGAGCATTGTCAGCATCGACTAATGAAGTGTGATGGTCTACTTGCCAGCAAAGTGAACCAGGAAATGTTGAGTACCCCGAAGTTTTATGTTAGAAATGTACAGTATGGGTCCCCAACATTTAGAAACTGCCGGATGCTAACTTGCATGTGTTGGGCAATTTGTATTTGTAATTAGCATCACCTATGGAGAATATTTCAGCAACTACTTGGCCAATTTGGACAATATTGGAGTGGTTTTGGGGGTTATTCAGGATGCTGAATCCATTTCTGGCATTTTCAGAAGTTTAAGAGGATGCTGAATCGATTAGATCGGACAGATAAGTTATGTATTTGAAATCATTTAAATAACTTCAACTCGGTTATAAATTGTAGGATATTTATGAACTCAATTATCTAAACGATGCAGAACATGTACATTTTAATTCACAGACCATTACACTCTGAGGTGACTCACAATTGGGTGTTGGAGGTAACAAAGGCAATTACCATACCAAACTAGAACAATATGACTTTGGCTAAGTAATATCCTCAAAAAAAGAGAGAAGAGAGTATAATAAATAAGACATTTGTAGAACACATGAGTCCTGGAACAGGTTTTAAAACACAAGTATACCCAAAATGATCAGAGCAGAAAACTCTGTGCACTAGTTACACGCGTTACAACTGGAAAACTTTAATCAAGCAAGAGTGCCTTGCACTTCTACTATTCTGCACTGTTATAACCCATATCCTCATCGTCAACCTCACCCTCATCATCTGCTCTGTCTTCATCTCCTTCTCCAGACTCTACATTCTTGTTGTCTTGCTCTTCTTGCTTTGAGTGTGTGAGCGGGTTGCAAAATGTACTGTCACTGCCTTGGCTTTTGCCTTTTGAGTCTGAGAAAGATGAAGCGATTTTCAACTTTTTAAAGCAATATGGCCCAATAAATAGGATTCTCACTGTAGACGATAATGCATAGTGAAGTATAATTCAGGTGCACCACTGCAGACATTAGGACCCCTGTTGCCTTATATCCATCCATCACCTGATGATCCTGATGTCTACATACATAAAGTAGGGGGTAGTGTTACAGATACCTACCTGAGTGAACTGAAGGGGGGATAGCCAAGCTAAGTGGGAAGGATTTTGAGTATGTGCTTAGGGAAGTAATGTCAAAAATCGAGAAATCTCTTGGGGTCACTGAGCTCGGCTGACTCCATGGTCCTCTTCAACATGCAAAGAAACATAAGGAGTCGGTCTAGACCTGCTCTTTATGAAAAAGTGTCCTGAGATAACTTTGTTATGATATGGTGCTATATAAATAAAACTGAATTGAATTGAATTGAAGGACCTCGTCAAAGTGCTGTCCCGTTTGACTTTGGTCGATGTTTCTTCCCATCCTAAATCTAGTCTGTCAGGTAGTGACCAGCTTAGCGGCTCACTGCCTTAGACCAAATACATCTCTGCCTCTAAGTCCTAGTGAACTCAACCTACCAGAAGTGCAGAGAAAAATGGTAGAGCATATAATTAAAAGTGAGGACATGGCCACTCATGCACATTCCTCATGTAGATTACGAGGCTTCTCTGGGAAGATTCCCAGACCACACAGTGAAGCCGATTATGACACTTGGCATTCCCATGCTGAATTAACGATATAAGAAACTTCAATCTCTGACCTGGAGAAAAGAATCCTCTACTTATCCCAGAAGGTCAAGCTGTAGTATTAGATGGTTCTGTTACCATAAATGGCTTCACAACTGAGATATCTGCCATTCTTGAGCATCCTTCCTTATCATCTTTGTCAAGTGGTTTGCTGGTGAAAACGGGCCTTATTGACCTACCTACAAAAGCACCATATAAGGTTCTAGTTGTACTTACAAATGAAAGTGATCATGATGTCATTGTCCTTCAGGAGTGTCTTATAGGTTAGTGCTTTTCAGAGAGTTCTCTTCCAGGAGCATAGTGTGGTTGCATCTACATCCAGTACTTTTCAAAAGTCTGGGGTAAGCTTTAACATTGAAGGCTCCCCAATAGACGCTGAGTGGAAAGAGCGTATCATGCAGAATCTCAACAGCATGCCTGAGGTTTTGCACAGAATGATCTTGACTTTGGTAAGATTGATAAAGTTAAACACAAAATCAAACAAAGCTCGTCCCATACACCCAAATGACCTGGAAGCTGTTCATAAGCACTTCCAAGAACTCCATCAAGGTCTAGTGATCCGTGAGTCCTCACCACCATTCTCTTCACCTGTAATGGTAGTGAGGAAGAAAAATGGAGAGGTACGTCTCTGTATTGATTACAGAAAGCTTAACCTCCAGACAGAGGAAAGATGCGCTCCCAAATTTGAGGAGACATTCTCCACGCTTACTGGATCCCAATGGCTCTCAGTCCTTGACCTAAAATTCGGGTACTAACAAATTGAGGTTGAGGAAAGTTGAGGTTGCCAAAAGTGGCTTTCGTCTGCCCCATTGGCTTTTCAGAGCTTAACCGCATGCCTTACAAGGCATTACAAGTGCCCCTAGGACATTTGCCTCATGGAGAAATGTATTGGGGACATGAATCTAAAGGAAGTTCTTCTCTTCCTTGATGCCTGCCTGAAAGAATACGGGTTAAAACTCCCCCTGAGAAATGTAAATTCTTTCAGACATTAGTCAGATACTTGGGGCATATAATGTCAGAACGGGTTGGAGACTGACCCTGAAAGTGAGTCACTTTGAACTGCACACTCAGATCCTTTACCAGACGCGTCAAGAAGGCGGTCATATAACATACCAACTAGTTCTTCCTGAGCAGTTTCAACATGTTGTCCTGCATAGCCTTCATGGGTCACTTAGCCATTGAATGTACCCTTGATCTAGTAAGAAGCAGATTTTACTGGCCAAGGATGGTAGCTGATGTGGAGAGAAAGGCACTTCCAGAAAAGCTGCTCCACTGGTAAACAAAGTCCACCAGGTCTCTGGAACTTGTTTGTATGGACTTCTTGTCCATTTAACCTGACAGGAGTAACACCAAAGATGTACTCATGCTTACAGATCATTTCACTAAGTATGCCATTGATATTTCAACTCCAAATGAATGCCCAAAAAGTAGCAAAATGCCTATGCGACAACATCAAAGTTCATTATGGAACCCCATGACGCTTGCATAGTGACCAATGACCTGACTTTGAGTCATCAGAGAATCAGACATCCATGTGGTAGCGAGGCAAACTTGAGATCTCCCAGTCAACACAATCCAGCCAGATTACAAGGATGGTTCTCTGTGAACCGTCCATCGAGACCTTCTGTTCTCATGTGGCTTTCTTCGGACAAATGAAGAAAAGCCTGTATTGCCAAAACCTGCACACAAGCCAAGGACAAGGCAGTCTAAGGAACCTGAGGATATGAGCACATACTCTGACTCAGAGGATGATGTTTCATGGTGCCAAGAGCAACCTGCCAAGAAGCCACTAGATTCTGTGTATGAGTTTTCAAAAGCAAACAAAAATGTTGACTGACTCAACATTTCAAAGAATATTCCAGACATACTCAAGATCTTGACAAGATCTTACCTGTTGGTGACCAAGATGCCAAGGAAACTCTACCTGATGCTGCTTCATTAGGTGAGGGAAACCCCATTGTTGATGCTCCAGAGGGTGAAGAGAACCTACCTGATGAATTGCCAGACTGTGGAAAGGATGTCCCTCTGAACGTAAAAGAAAAAGAATCTGAACAACTTCCAACTTATATCAGTGTTACAGAAACAAGTAAAAATGTCAGAGTCAAACGTTCAGAGAGAAACCTGAAAGATTACAGTGTACTCATCTGATTTCACTGATATCCATTGTCCAGTCTTTGTTTCATGGCTTGAGCTTAGCCAAGAGACCAAAGATCCTGAATCTTCCCAAAAACTGTCCACACAGCTACTCCCATGCAACGGGACGTATTTAGAGGGGGAAGGTGTAGCCCAGAGTAGTTAAAGCTGGTGTGCAGAACTTTTGTCTCCTCCTTCTGGCAGTGAGAGTTTACACAAACACTGTCAATGCATGCTTATGACATGCCTACAGGGGAACTTGCTCAAATTTCCACAGTTTGAAGACAATAATCTATTATTTAGGTAAATAAAATAGTAAGTAAATGTAGCTACATAGCCTACTCCAAATATTTTACAAAGATTAACCTGTCCAAGAGCAGTAACACTACATCCATGTCTGTGCTCAGTCTCTGCTCTTCTTTCAGCGCTCTCCAACAAGGAAAAGCTTGGTTATCTGTGTTTGTCCTCGCCATCAATAGCTTTTTTTGACTGTAATCCTTCCTCTGAATGCTGCGTTTCTTTTTTACTTTTCTTGGATGCTTCTTAGGTTTTTCCACCATACCCCCAGTTGCTGTAGCCTACTTCGTCGCTACAGTTGCTCTCAAGATGGCGCTGCGTATGGCCGCCTCGTTTTGCGCTCTCCACCGTCCCTGCAGTTTTTTGCTTATTTTACTGTTTTGCTGTTTTGTTTTGACCTCTATGCTAGCAAACTACCTTAGATATAGCAGAGACACACTACTGGATATAAGAGACTCAGTGACCACCTACTCTGAGCCAGAATTCTTTCACTGGGACCCTGTCTTCACTCGGGACGTGGAAGACCCGCACACAATGGCGGCGCTACCATGGAGACGTAGGAAGCATCGACGAAGGCGAGGAACAAGAGCCGGGGTGCTGGTGAGGCTACAACAGCATGCCAATCGCCCCCCGCTTCCCAGCATTCTGCTAGCCAAACGTACAATCCCTGGACAACAAGCTGTGTGAGCTGAGAGCGAGGATCTCATTCCAGCGGGAAACAAGGGATTGTGACATTATCTGCCTTACAGAAACCTGGTTATCGGAAGATACCAGACCACGCCATTGCACCATCAGGATTCTCCGTGTTTCGCGCAGACAGGTCAAAAGACCTCTCTGGGAAAGTCAAAGGAGGGGGTGTATGTTTCATGGTCAACAATGCTTGGTGTGACCCTACGAGTGCCCATTCCCCCAAGTCTTTCTGCTCCCTGGACCTGGAATATCTCGTGCTCCTGTGTCGGCCATTATGGCTACCTAGGGAATTCACGGCTATTGTCGGGATAGCTGTGTACATCCCGCCTCAAGCCAACACGGACCTGGCACTCAAGGAACTGTATGGCACAATCAGCAACCTGGAAGACAAGGACCCAGAGGCAGCTTTCATCGTGGTTGGGGACTTCAACCAAGCGTCTCTGAGGAAGGTATTACCTAAATACTTTCAGCACATCGATGTGAACACACGGGGGAGCAGCGTACTCGACCACTGCTACTCCTCCTTCCGCAATGCCTACAAACCCCTCCTCCGCCGACCATTCGGCAAATCGGATCACTCCTTCATTCTGCTCCTGCCCATTTACAGGCAGAAGCTGAAGCAAGTAGTGCCCTCCGTGAGGACGATCCATCGCTGGTTCGACCAATCAGACGCTGTATTACAAGACTGTTTTGATCATGTGGACTGGCAGATGTTCCGTGACGCGTCAGATAACAACATTGACAAGTACACAGAAGCAGTCACTGGATTCATCCGGAAGTGCACAGAGGACGTTGTCCTCACGAAAACAGTCCAGATATTCCCAAACCAAAAGCCATGGATCAACAGTTCTGTGCGGGCTGCCCTGAGAGCAAGAAACACAGCATTTGCCTCCGAAGACGTAGCGGAGAAAAAGAAAACCCACTACGACCTCCGCAGATCGATCAAGGCAGCCAAACGGGACTACAAGAAAAAGATTGAGTTACAGCTAAGTGGAAACGACTCGCACAGCGTGTGGCAGGGGCTACACTTAATATCAGATTTCAAAGGGAGACCCAGCTGTGTAGCCAACGTTGCGCTCTCCCTCCCTGCGAGCTAAATAACTTTTACGCCCGTTTTGAGGTTAATAACACCAACCTCCCAGAGAGAGCCCCGACCCCCGCTGACACGACCAGCACCCTGACAATCACCGAGGCCAACATGCGCAAGGCATTCAAGCACATCAATACACGCATAGCGGCCGGGCCAGATGGCATCCCAGGTCGAGTACTCAGAACGTGCGCAGCTGGCCGGTGTGTTTACGGACATATTCAACCTCT
>LKNJ01007185.1:0-13488 GCA_002120245.1 Maccullochella peelii
TTATGATATGGCGCTATATAAATAAAACTGAATTGAATAGTAGAATCATTCACTAGTGAGATCCTCTTATATAATGTAAGATGGTTGTCACCTACAGTGTTCACAGCCTTGAAGTGAAGATGGGAACATAGACTCATGACTAATCCCATGACTAAGATCAAGATGGTCAGCCACTTGGGTACAGGTGAGTCTCCAGAGCCCTGTAGCACTCTGAACACTAAACCACTAAGAGCCCACGGGTTCACACCAGTGTTACTCAAGCAGAGACTCCTGGACCACCCTGTCACAGATGGGTCTGACCGTGACCCATTCTGTAAACTGCAAATGTGGACATGTGTGGAAAGTACATTATGCAAAAGTACATTGATAAGAGAGCTGTTCCAGTCACACAATCAGTGTTTTTATGGAGCAGAGGTGTAAACACCTGTGGTTATCTAACAGAGGTATTGACAAACTGCCACTCATTTTGAGGGATTTGAGATTCCAGAAGCCGACCTGATTTTAACTCTGTGAAACTATTCACAACAACTAGAATAACACGTTGAGTGTTGAGTGAGTGTTCAGTGAGTTTTTGACTCTCTTTGGATACTCAACATCTGAAGCTCAAATGCTGTGAAGAGAGATCAGGACAGATACCCTGAAACTTCCAGGAGAACTGTTCAGTTTAGTATCCAAATAAAGAATGTGCATTGAAAAACAAGGACATTTTGATGATGTTTAGCTACTGTATGTGGAATAGCTATTGTACATAAATTATAAAGATTTAACAAAAAACTCAAAGTCCACTTACTTAAAGCTTTCATCCAAATCATTACATGTGATGTGGCTGAAAAGAGCTGTAGCTAAATGTTGTCTGGAAGAAACCTAGTAAGTGGACCTAGAGTTAGATTTTTGTGTCAAACTCCATTTCCAAGGTCAAGAATGAATCTTCTAGCTCAATGATGAAGAAAATCAAAGTTTCAACATGTATTTATCAGTGACAACAGGCAGTGATGTGTTGCCTAGATGGCATGTTATCACTAAACTACAAGTACAAACAATCTCTAAGCAAGTATTAAGTTATTATGGTAGTGAAACCAACTTTATTTAGCAATATGTCTTGTGTTTAATCAGTGTTTTGTATAATATCTCTCATAAGGGACTGCTTCCATGTGTTTGAGAAAGAGACACTATTTTTATTAAATCCTGAGGTTGCTGACTCAATCAGAAAGGCCTTTCACTCCCAGGATTATGAGGGATATATGGATTTAATAACTTTGTTACCTACACTGCAAAAACATAAACATGGAACTGGAATCTGGTTTTCTCACTTGCAGCTTGAGCTTGTCTGACAACAAGAAGACATGAACAAGATTGCTATACCCCAGTGGTAATGCAAAACTTGTGGTTGAAACAGTAAAGTAATGGGGGGCATCACCTGGAGTGAGTCCGTCTTTTGTCTTTTTTTGTCGTTGTTGTTGTTTCACATGCTACATGTCTCTACCTATTCCAATGTAACTGACAAGGTCAAGGGGAGTACTGTATCGTTGGTGAGGGACATACTAGTGTGTATACATGGGTGGTTTTATGTTCTTCATTTTTACTTTTTGGTATTTGGGTTCCGCAGCATGTAAAACAGAACTTCCAAACGTCACTTTCACTGCTCATTATGCATCAGTTGTTGCTCTACAACCAGAAATGCTTTGTTATAAACTATCACAATGGCATAAACCCTGGGCTGATTGGCTCTGAACTAGAGAAGGAACCCTTTGTACAAAGCTGTAGTGGTTTCCATACACGCACATCCCCCACGTAGAAAACAAAAAGACATACAAACACTCAGTCCTAGACACACACACACACACACACACACACGCTTTTTAACATCCCCACATGATACAGACTTACATTATCCCACAGACTATCCATCACACAAAGATAATAAATTCACATTGACATGCACACATTCCCACACCTACACTCATAATAGCTGCAGTCACATGGCTTTTCCTCCTCTGCAGCATTAGTAACTTTGTTTTGATGAACAATCTGTGTGTGTGTGTGTGTGTGTGTGTGTGTGTGTGTGTGTGTGTGTGTGTGTGTGTGTGTGTGACAGACAGATTAGTGTGATGCTTACCTTGCAGATAGTCGGCAAGATCACCTCCGTTACAGTACTACAAGTGAGGAGACAAACAATGTCAAGCCGAGAAGCACATTTTGGTATTATGCATGTGTTAGCATGTTTGGGTATTTGTGCATGAGAGTTTGTTCAAATTCTAGCCCATATAATGGCAGGCTCATCAATCTGATCTGATCTGCTGAATGTCTGCAGCTTTATCTGTGCTGACAACCGCTGCTAAAGTGCAGGTAGATCCCAAGAAGGACAACAAAAACAGATGGATGAGGTTGGTGTGGTAGGTTAAAAGAACGTGAACTGCTGAGTGGATAAGCAAAGACGAGTTGTGTTGTCACGAGCCTGGAATTTCTAACTTTGATAAAATACCTTAAAAAATATCAATATTCGATACAACAGGTCAAGGCTATAACATGACAAAGAGGTACAACTTTTCTTTTCTTGGCTAGTAGCATAGAACAGCAGAATGACTGTAGTAAACATTAACAATAAATAAAACTATACTAAATACTATAAATATCACACTTTCTAAGAAAGTTCTATTCTCTTTAGATCAGACCTTTAAAAATAATAGAAATTAAGTAAGGTTAATAGTACTGCGTGTTAAGCACAACAGCATCTAAGTTAATTTACTTCTGACCATAGTCAAAGTATTTTCGTGTCAGCTGAAACTCTGCTCTCTGAGATTCCTCAGGCCTGACAGTTCTGAGGGGGATTAGCTTAGCTTTGAGGATTACAAATGGCTGTTGGACCAACAACAGGACAGCACACTTATCAACAAATAAACTGTTGTTGCGTGTCCTTTGCCTTTCCTTAGTCATTGGCCTCAAATGCAAAGTATTTCCAAACAGCACTCCTGCCGTTTTCTTTGTCAACCAAAACCGGTCGCAGAGGCTCTGCACTTGCCATCTTTAATGAGCGAACCCCATAACAAAAATGGAGCGAATGATACAAGTGACGAGAAGAAGACCGCACTGTGAGTGAGTGAGTGAGAGCGGGCGCAGCTATGTGGGCACTGCAGCGGTGTGTGTGTTAACTTGCTGTGGGAGAGAAGAGAGTGAAAAAGCGCTTGAATAGTCAGAATCGATTCATATTTTTGACAACACTAAAGACGAGCAAGACTGAATAAAGTTTTAGTCCACTTCCACTACATAGGAATCCTCAGTGTAACCCCACCCACCCGGGCCCCAGCTTCTGAGGTCAACTTCATATACAGATGGGTGACATATTAAAGGAAAAGCAGCATAAATCCTGTGTTAGTGAGGTGTTTTTCCACCATGAGCTTCAGTGCAAATCTCTGAACTTTACTGGACGGATGAACAGCATCCTTCCAAAAGACATGATGGTGGTGGTGGTGGAGAGTGCCATCAAATACACACTCCACAATCAGCCATACGTGTTCAATTGAAATCTGGTGACTGCCACAGCTTATTTACATCATTTTCAAACTCAAACCATTCAGTGAGCCCTCGTTTCCCGTACTGAAGCATCTGCATTCTTTATGTTTCTATGCTTATTTATTCAGGTTTTTCCTTTAACTTGCCACCCATATGTATATTTGTAACCTTTCTGCTAATGACGGACACACTTTCAGAAGCTGTGAAAGAGCGGCCTGACACAACACAATACTTGGATAGAGTTGCTAGGCACCACTAGGAGCCAGATAATTAACATCAAATAATTCTGGTTTATACACAAACAATGCTAAAAGCCACAAAACGTGACCTCCTGCCTTTGTCAAACAAACAAGCAAAAAAAAAAAATCCCTGTTGCTTAACTACCTGACTGTAGCCTTTTGTGAAAAAGCTGAATTTAATTCTGGCTTTTGCTCATCTACATCCAACTGTTGTGTATTAAGGCACTGGTTGACTTCATCTTCATGTGAATAATTCAATTAAGGTTTAGCAAAGCATTGCACCTAAATGGTAAGAGAATTTAAAGACAAACCACAGAGAGGCATGCAGTTAGCTATCTGTCATGTTGCCATGCTGGCTCGCTTACAGTTTACACGCAAGGTAACCGAACCCAATTCAAACTATGCTTGCTGCTGTACGTTGGCAGAATGCTGCACTAAATGTTCCAAGACAAACAACTTCCTTCCCTTCAAACTAATTGATTGTTTTTTACCATCCAGACTGAGTGTTCAAAGACTACAGTATTCTTTTCATTTCGATTACACCGGGCTCAGTGCACCCATCTCTTCATAACACTTTCATTTGATACTTCCACCAATGTTTGAGTAAGACAAGCTTTTTCCTGCTAAGCAAAACATGAGGCATCAGCATTGATTTAGCCAGGCGGAGGTTCATGCTTCAAAGTACAGCAAGGGCATGACCCTCTCAATATAAACCATTTGATAGCTGAAAATTGAAAATTTAATCGCGAAAAGTCATTTATCTAAAACAACCAGCAGGCAGAGAACAGAGCAGAGAACAGTAGATGTTAATTTAACCTAGTCATGTGGCCAAACACACCAGATTCCAAAGGATTATTAATGGAGTATACTGTAGAGCTGTTTAAACATAGACCAAAACAATATTTTAAGCAAGGGCTTCTGGTGGGGTGTATTTTCGGTGAGTAACTTGAGGTGCAGTCAGTTTGTTTTCCACCCTACAGCCAGCTTAGAGTGTTGCGAAACGAGCGGAGAAAGTTAGGGAGGATGCCAGGGGTGAGGTTGTCAGCAAGTTAAGAGAGGAAATTTAAACATAATGTGAAAGAAAACAAGAGAGGAATAGACAAGAGAGAAGGGAGGGGGCATCAATGAAGCCTGCTGAAAGGGGAAGAACACACGCTGACAGTGCTGTGCATAAACCATTATGCCTATTACTAATGAATGCTTTTGAATGAGGACTTTTTTGTGGTAAGGAGTATGTTCATAATAATGCATATGTTAATTTTAATAAAGAAAACACTTTAAAGAAACAAATGACTTTTTAGGGTAAGTAAAGGCCGGGTCACACCACGTGAGACGTGCCTGAGACACACTGTGCCGCTGCTCTAACCTGTTAACATGGGCACCGAAATGAAAAGCAAGAGGTTCCGCGATGCACACGCGTGGCTCAGAAAACAAACACGATTAGAGAATATGAGTTCAGACAGTCATATTTCTATACTTACCTCCATGACCAGGAAAACAAAGTTGGGTGTTTCCTGGAAGAGAAGAGACACGGAATCAGTTACAGAAGCCATTTATCCTGGAGCAGCTGTCAGCTCGACCACACAGTTATAAGAAAACGGCCACTGGAAAATATCCAAAGTACATAACACCAGCAGTTGGACTTTATCGATTAATCAAGAAAATACTCATCAGGTAAATCACTAATGAAAATAAGGGTTGCCGCCCTAATATACTAGTTTAAACAAAGAAGCCTGCGACTGTGAGTTTGGGAACCAGTTAAATGACAAACCATCTGATATATAACATTACCATATTGTTGCGGTATTATCAAACTTATTATTGGTATTTATATAAAACACTGCACCTTTCTCATAACAGATGCTGGCTGATTAATAAGTTAAGATGCTTAGTGATTGAACTGCATCAATATGAACATATTTCTTGGGTCTACCGTATACTAACAGCATGGGAAAAGTTGTTGGTACATGGAATAAACGGGAACGACTGACAGCCAGATGAGAGTCAAATCAACTTCAGCCCTCATTAGCATTTCTAGCTGGCAGAACACAACAACAAGTAATCCAGTATTTTTCACAGCCTTTAAGCCATACCACATATAAACAAATACTACGTGGCCGCAGTCTGACCACTAGCTACAGCACTGTCTGTGGCTCTATGCTAGTCAACTGACGTGTGACCCCAGGCTAATGGGCTTGCTTGTTTGGTTGGTAAGCGGCTCAGGCAGGTGGTAGAGGGGGAGGTATGGACTGAATATAGTCTCAATACGATTTGTAAATGTGTATTACATGATTTGTAATTGAAAACCAAGATTTGTAAATGAAAAGCAAGATTTGTGCGTAATTTTGGGTACTCGCAAACCAAAAAAAACAGTTTTACAAATGCAAACATCACAACCTGAATAAATATGTATATTTTACTTACAGTTTTTTAACTTCAGCTTCACAGATCTGATCCTTTTCGCTTTCAAAAAGCTTCCTGCACATACAAATGTCTTTGTATTCAATTACAGATTGTTAAATTTGTTTGCACGGATCGTCTGTTACGCACGGATCAGGTTACTTTCGCTTTGGGGGGTTTTGAGACTATATTCTCGCTGTTTGGGCTTCACAGATTCTTAAATGCATGCTGCATTTAGGTGCTGGTGGAAAACTGGGACATCTGGGCTTTCGGCGAATTCGTGTTTAATTTCAAAGTGAGAAAGACGTTTTTCTAAACAGACAGAATAACTCGTCACCCCTCGATTAGAGCACGTACATGTACCAACCATAGACTCTATACAGTAACCTATAAATGTAAATATATGGTTTAAATAAGCTTCTGCTAGGTGGTAGAGTTGCTCTTCTGCTGGGAAAACAGCCAGTCCAGGCAAAAAGCGGATGACGGCTGAACCTTACCCTAACCACTGAGGGGCGGCGCTACGGGAAACACAATTCTAACGGGAGGGAATCACATTTCCACAGGGAACGGACTTCCACACAACACCACTGTGTGCAGACAAGAGATGGCAGAACATCTCGGTGGCGATATCCATACACAACAGGTCGTTTAGCTTATAGGCCTACTCACTTTAGATGACGAGCCACCAGGATGTCCCACCATGGCGTTCTCTTGTCCGTTAGCTAGTCCGTTGTTAGTTAAATTAAACATGAATTCGCGATCCGCGCAAACAAATTTAACAATCTGTAAATGAATACAAAGACATTTGTATGCGCAGGAAGCTTTTTGAAAGCGAAAAGGATCAGATCTGTGAAGCTGAAGTTAAAAATCTGTAAGTAAAATATATATATTTATTCAGGTTGTGATGTTTGCATTTGTAAAACTGTTTTTTTGGTTTGCGAGTACCCAAAATTACGCACAAATCTTGTTTTTCCATTTACAAATCTTGTTTTTCCAATTACAAATCATGTAATACACATTTACAAATCATATTGAGACTATATTCACTCCATAGGGATGGGCCACCAGTATCTGCTCTGAATGTATTTGTGTGAGAATGTCTGTGTGTGTGTGTTGGGGAGGCTAACGGACATTACATAATGAGAATGTATTCTGCAGCACAATCTGGAGAAGGGGGTGCGGGTAAAGCTTGGGGGGGGGGAGGGATCAGGGGGGTAACTGATACGTCACTGTCCCAACACAAAATACACAGACATAGATGCTAATGATGACTGTCCATTGTCACTGAAGAACACTCTTACACAATTACAAACTCAGGTGTCCACTACCCAACGTCAGTGAAAACTGATAGCAACAAATAGCAGAGACTGAGTAATTCTAAGAAAAGCTGCTTCCTGGAGAGACATTTAGTTCATTCAGTGTGTGTTTTGGCACTTTCACATGTTGTCGTCTGTCCCTGCCTGCTGCAGTTGCCTCACTTTGGTTTGTTGCCTAATTGCTAAGAAGTGAGATGAATTTCAAGTGGCAGGTGGTGACAGCAGCACATAGGGCAGCCTTTGTTTGTGAGGGCTTAGAGGAAGTAGCAGCTCACAGTTATGAAAGTGATGATCGCTCCAACTGTTTACATGAACAAATGTTTTCTAGAAGATACGGTTCACACATTGGCTGCACCTGAAATAAAATCGCTGGACTTTGGACATTTATGGCTAGCTACCAGATGAGGGCTGGGCTCCAAAACATTCTGTTCCAGCACAAAATATTCCAAAACAACTATGATATAAATAGCCCCTCTGTCATCATAACCTTGTCACACTCATGTAATGTTTAGAAGTTGTTTTGCAAGCAACCAAATCTGCAGACAGATTCAATGATTTTTGTTATCATCAGATATGAAAACCAACAACACAATACACAGGCACTGAAAAGTAGGGGGCACACACAAACACAAAAATACTGCGGACTGCCAAGAGTCAATGTGAGCCAAATCAACACTGCATCTGGTTAGTCGTTCAGTTATTGCGTCACACACTCCAACTCCAGGAGTGCACCGTGGTGTAACAATATGGGGGATGGGATATGGCCATACTGGAGGTGGGGAGAAGAGTGTGTGTGTGTGTGTGTGTGTGTGTGTGTGTGTGTGTGTGTGTGTGTGTGTGTGTGTGTGTGTGTGTGTACTGGCGAGGGGGGAGGTTAAGCATTTGTGGAAAGCCAGCATGCTTTTGTCACGCAAGCGACAAGCGTAATCCGGAGGACTGGTGTCATTTGGGAGTAAAGTCTGTCCTTCGACATAACAGCAACACATAATGCCAGATGACTGTGACAGCAGCAAGAAAACACTAATTATGCGCCGAGAGGACAAAAGGTGAAGATTGCTTGTTGATTTTCAGTGTGGCTGAATCTTTGCATTTTGCAGATTAAGTCAAATTTGCTATTACACAAATATTCTGATAGTTACTGTAATAATTACATCTATATTCAAAATGTTCTGAGGCCCAGAGTTGTATTTACAGTCCTCAAGAACATTTGTTATGCAAGACAGATACATGGTCATGTGAGTGTTTGCTCATGCTTATGTGCTCATCAAACATGTTAAGCCCAGTTCAGAGCCAAGATTCACGACGAGACGAAACCGTTTTAGAATGTCGCAAGAAAAGTTGCAGTGGTGTGAACTGACCCGTCTCAGCTCGACTCAAGCCGGCTGATGGCGTCACCTGAGACTCAGCTTGTCAAGTCACCAGTGGCTGGTTTAAGAACGTAAGGCACGTCACCTGTTTCAACAGCCAATCACCTCATAGCGAAGTCAGCTGGTCATCTGTTTTGGGTGTTTTATGTTTTCGCCATTTCATCAACACTAAAAATGCAACTGTGGCAAGTAACTCACTATCACTATCCTCATTCATATTTTAAGATGCTACAAATTATATCCTCATCGCGAATCTTTGGTCTGAACTGGGCTTTACACACTGAGCACAAGTTCCATCCAGATGACTGTGTGTGTGTGTGTGTGTGTGTGTCAGTGCCTCAGTGCCTCAGTGAGCAGTAACAGTGTTTTTCACTGAGCTTCTGTCCTAGCCAGTTAAATGTCTAGAAAGCAAAGCACTGTAAAGGAATGTGGACGGAGGCCATGGAGGTTCATGCTGCAGGTTTTGTAGGAAAATCCCCCCTGAACATGTCCAACAACATGTACTTTTTCTTTTCCAGAAAATGCTAGTAGATGGACCTTGAGTTAAGATTGTTTTGTATGGTTTCCAAAGTGAAGAATTAACCTTCATGCTCATCACATTTTTTTGGGTTACATTACCTACCTACTCTATGACAAATGGGCACATTTTATCGACTAGCTTTTTCCAGAGCTTTCAACTGCATCGCACAGTCTTCCTCAGCAAATTGAGTTTTCTTAGTTGTCATAGAGTTGTCTCCATAAAAACTGAGCACACCCCATCTGATGAAAAACCCATATGATGCATCTGAAAGCTCCAGAGAACACTAGTAAGTGGACCTTGAGTTAATATTTCTTTGTTAAAAAATGGTGTGCTTTGTTTGTCATTTTGATCTTAAGTAGATACAAAACCAAATACTGAACGTAAAACGTATGTAACTCATCATGATCTAAAGGCAAATTTTGCAGCATTTGGCAGTTGGGAGGAATTTCAAATTCTAGCAAACTCGGATGGGTAGTGATTTTTCCAATGTAAAATCAAAACAAACACACCTCCTGTTATCTTTGATGCCAGTTCACTAAAACTCCAAACAGCAAAGATGTACTGTGCAGCATGAGTGAGAGAGAAAAGAGAGAGAGAGCCATAGAGCCCTGACACAGACACCTTATAATTAGACGAGTCTACCACACACTGCTGCAGCTTGCTTAACATGAACACCTCCATAAAGGAAGACGGGGAGCCACTGTGTGCTCAAGACAGTCATTAAAAGCAGCAAACGAGCAGGGCTCCTTGAACCTACAGCGGAAATAAGGACCTGCAATCTGTCATGGGTGCACAGACTCCCACATCCAGCCCTGCAGTCTTTTGTCAATGCACTGCTATTCTGAGAGGCAGGCAGGTAGCTGGTACTTCTTTACCCACTGAAGCAGCTGGTGATTCACACACACACACACACACACACACACACAAGCCGCCTGAGGTTTGCTACATTCACAAAGGCTGGCAGAGGCCATACAAGTGTGCATGAAGGTTTTATAAAGCAACATTTAAGACATTTTAAAATTTTAATGCTTTAAATGTTTTCTTAAACGTCTTATGTTTACTGTATTTCTGTGCCCCTGTAAAGCACTTTGAATTGCCTTGTGTCTGAATGGTGCCTTGCCTTAAACCTACTGGTCATATCTTCTGATGAAACAACCCACTTAATGACATCAGTCTGCCTTAATTTTTACATCTAGCTCAGCTAAATATTACCGTTTTTAAAGTTACTGATCCTACATTTGCAGGGCTAAGAAGTCCTGAAAAAGAACTGCGGTTGCTTTGTTTTGTGCATTCAGCAAAGAACACAAGAAGTGCTGAGGCAGTAGGGTAGGGCATTAACATCTTATGTCACAATGTGATGTTGAGTGAATAAACACCTCCGTTGTGAAACTAAATCAAACATACAAAAGTTCTACTCGGCGTTCATTCAGTGTTCAGAGCAACACAATGCAGTCTAGTCTATATGATGCTGGTATACACAAGTAGCAGCTGTGGTGTGAGCTTGAGTGGTCTTAGAAGGGAAACTATAGAATCAAGATTATAATTTAGGACTGGGTTAAGCAATATAATAAACTAAAACTGAAAAACTGGTCCATGACCAAATCTAACTGTTGTCTCCCTGGAACATATGCTGATACAAGCAACACTGAAAAGCTTCACAGCACCTAAATCTGAGATATATATATATATATATATATAGATATAGATATAGATAGATATAGATATAGATATAGATATAGATATATAGATATAGATATATATAGATATAGATATAGATATATATAGATAGATCTTTGTTTTATTTTCAAAACGGCTTTGATACATCAGTTTCATATGCATTTTTATTGTAATAATTCTACTGTGAAAATTCAGTGCTTGTTTGGGTTGCACTTCTCCTCCTCCTGCATATTGCCATCTGTTAAATGCTTGCTGGCATGCTGTTAGCTACAACTGATACTACAGTTGTAGCTAACAGCTCTGTGAGTCTGTGTGAGGCGAGTACAGTTGTACAAATGCTAACAGCGGCATGCTAACATGCTCACAATGACAATGCTAACATGCAGATGCTTAGAGGGTAAAATGTTTACCACCATAGTTTAGCATGTAATCATGCTAACATTTGAGTACAGCTGAGGTTCATGGGAATGTCATTAGGTTTGCAGATATTTGGTCAAAATGCAAAAGTCAGGCAAGACAAGGCATTGAACAAATTGAAGTCTGACCCACTCATGGGCACTAGATGAAAGTCAGAGGATCACCAGAGTCATTACATTACATCCTGTGGGGAACATAATTAACTGCACCAAATTTCACACCAACCCATCCACTAGCTGATGAGATAGTTCACTCACAACCACCAGTGTAAGCATCATGGTGGAGCGAGAGGAATGGTCAGGAGAATACACCAAGGTCAATAGGATTCCTCCTGTGGGAACCATGAATGTCTGTACAACATCTGACGGCACTCAATCCAACAGCTGTTGAGATAGTTCAGTCTAGACCAAAGTGGTGGAACGACCTACCAACAGACATTGCTACTCTGTTAGTGTTGCTAAAAATGAGTCTGATCCCAACATTGACCTAATCCCCAGCCCTGTTTAGACCTAGTCTTAAAATCTGACTCAACTGCACACAGTCTTGGAATTATATGTAGTCAAGGCCAAGGAAACGGAGTTCAAGCCCTGAACCATAGGTGTACCACTGCGTTAACAGCATCATACTTACATCAAAAGGTCAAACACTTTCAGCATCGTCACCCTTTATGAGGCTCCTATGACTCAAAGACTTGCCCTTACCCAGCAGCCATCAGCTGTCAGCAGGCCTATCAGTAACCACCTGTAGTGGCTGGCTTCATGGCTCAACATTATCAGACTTTAAATAGGTAACCCATAGCCTGTTGGCAAAGGCAAGAACATCGACAGACTTCTGGTAAATCTGGGTAATTTCAGCTGGTTTGCAGGTGTTGGGGGCTCTACTCTTTTAAACTTAAACTCTTTCAAACACATCTCAACATACATACATACTTTTTTCAACATAGATGCTCACTGTTTGCATCAACTGTTTAACTGGGATTGTTTCATGCCTGCCCAAATGTTGCTAGGCATGACTAGACAGTTGCACAAACCAGCTCGGATTACATTTCCTGTTCTGTTGGGTAAACCCAGTCATATAGCATGTGGTTCCAACGACAAACCAGAAGCCAACTGGGGATCTAAGAAGAAGTGACGATAAATGGCAACATGGAGAAACAAGAAAATAGAAATGGTGAGGTAAATACACAAAATAAACAAAAAATGGAAACAATACAAAAGAGGGAAAGAAAAGTGACAGCTGCCTTTGATAGTGACCAAGAGGAAATGCACACCATTACACTGGCTACCAAAAGACAGACAAAAACTGCAGGGGACGGAAAAAAGAAAAGACAGCTGGTGGGAAAAAAAAATAAATAAATAAAAAAGAGAGACCGTGAGACGCTGTGCCTAAAGCTTTGCTAGACCAGCCCAGTGAATGTTACAGGCAACAGAGGCAGAGGTGACAGAAAGCAGACAAACAAAATCAAGAAACAAAGAGAGGACGTGCATGAAGAAGCTAACTCAAACTGCACAGTTGACAAAGTGTGTTTTGAAGGACTGAGAATACATCAAAACAAACACAGCCTCTGTCTAGTGCCAAGTCCACAGTGTTCCTTGGTTTAAGGGTGGGTGACACGCCACATACAGTTGCTAAGTCCACTATTGACTTCTACATTTCTTTTTGGGTAATTTATTTGTCCCGATATAAAGTCCTTTAGTTTCGTGGAATAAATATTGTCTTCCTAAAGCATTCAAAGCATCATGCCTGAGGTAAATAATCAACCTCTAGCCAAATAAATACATTAGTCCAAAAAAGACTTTTATTTGTTTAACAATCAGCCAATACTCAGGAATACTTAGCTATTCACTCTAGCTTTCTTATGAAGCTGTGAGCTTGCTAAAGAAATAATTACAAACAAACATGTTCTTTAAGGCTATGATTTTTCTTTTTCCAATAGGACTCAATCAAAAAAATTTAGTCGAATATAAAAGTCAAGGACACGTTCTTCAAATCATAATTATACTGTACAGTGCATCCGGAAAGTATTCACAGCGCTTCACGTT
>LKNJ01007186.1:3324-16240 GCA_002120245.1 Maccullochella peelii
GGTAGCGCTTCATTACTACAGGTAGCGCTTCATTACTACAGGTAGCGTTTCATTACTACAGGTAGCGCTTCATTACTACAGGTAGCGCTTCATTACTACAGGTAGCGCTTCATTACTACAGGTAAGGACTTCCTCTTGTAGAAGTGCTACCTGTGAAGATGAAGCTGTACTTGTAAAGTTCCACTTTATCTTTAAAAGTACTACTTCCTCTCTACAAGTACCACTTCATCTCTTCGCTCTCTTCCATTCCTCCTCTGCTCCCCTGACGACTGTTGCCATGGTTTCCAGTGTGCAGTGGTGCTGCTGCAGGCTGGTTACCATGGTGACAGCACTCCGTCACAGGGAGGGAACAGATGAAAGTTTGTGATCTATCAGACTCATCAGGAGGAGGCGGAGCTTCTGAGCCGCCACCCGCCGCACGGCATGCTGGGAGCTCCGCCCCCTCTCTCTCTCTCATCTCACCCCTCGATCGCCCCCCCCACCCCTCTCTCTCTGTCATCCCTCCATCAGTCAGACCTCTCATCTTTTTCATTTCTACTCGTTCTACTCTCTCAGACCTCCCCCCTCCCCCCCCGATCCTCCCACAGAGAGCGGTATATGAATCCAGATGAATTGTGGGTAATAAATCCAGGACTCTGCAGGTTTTGGTAATAAACTCTGTGAAGTGAACTTCGATAATAATCAGCCTCCAGAGGAGTGACGGAAAGAAGAAAATCTGGATTTTCTTCTTCAAATCTTCAACTTTTTAATCATCTGAACATCATCTTCACTTATTGATTATTGACTGACACATTTTCTATCACAGATTAAAATCAGACAGACCTGAAAGAACATTTCAGCTTTATAAATCGAGTCTGATTTGATAAAACAAAATAGAAGATAAAGTAACATATAAACACCAGAGTATGAAATATAACTACAGTAGTTCAAGTATTAATTTAAAATAAATAATAATGTTTGTCCCTGATTTAAAGACAACATGGAGGAAAAGTCCTTAAACGTGCTGATGAAGATCATGTGATTGTGGTCAAAAGCTGGAGAACAGCGGAGCAGAGCTTATGGTGAAACTGTACAGAAAGCCAAAGACATGTTTTGACTGTTTTTTGGATTTTCAATTGTCATAAAATAATATGAAATAAAAAAATAATAATGTTAAATATATATATACACACACACACTCCCTTCTGTTTGTTTAAAACAATGATATAATCAGCCATTAAGATGATCAGGTTTTTTGTTATAGATAATTCAGTATCAGTCTGCGGTTGGTCAGACGCTCAGGAGCCTCTTTCAGAGCGTTCAGGTGATGTCATCCAGGTGAAAGAATGAGGGTGTTCTGCGATCAGGAGACACACCTGCAGAGTGTCCATCTGTCTGATTTAAATATCTGTGTGTCCATCAGCAGCTCCTCTGTCTCCATAAGCAAATATTCAGCAGAGAGATTACATTCAAATAACACACACACACACACAGTGTATGAAGCTGTATGAATGTGTACTGTCCTCACACACACACACACACACACACACACACACACACACACACACACACACACACAACCTGAGCAGACAAACAGGTGTATAAGCAGCGAGTGTTCAGCAAACATCAGCCTCATGTCAGCTTCGTCAGGTCGACTCAGTCTGGATGTCAATATTTGTCTCCGCACCGTTTTGTTTTCACACCGTTCAAAATATTCATGTTCAGATTCAAACCGCAAATATTTGAGGTTTGGGCTGCCGGGGACTCCGTAACCCGGCCGACGATCCGCGCCACGCCGAGCGCCACGCTGCGCCGCACCACCCGGGTTAAACAGACGACTTAGAGACGTGTTACCTGCAGTCAGACTGACAGGAAGCAGAGAACCACCTCAATACAAACGATGTGACCGTGTTTCTCTGAGGGTTCAGTCTGCAGACGTCATGTGACTCACCTGATCAACTGCTGCACTTCCTCATGATGGATCACGGCTCTGATCAGATACTGAACAGACTTTACGGCCTGATGTGATGTGATCAGCCGTGATAAGCTGTGATCAGCCGGTCTACAGGACGCTCAGAGGGACGCGTGATCTCAGATCTGGTCTACAGGACGCTCAGAGGGACGCGTGATCTCAGATCTGGTCTACAGGAACCAGTAGATAAAGACGGAAGGAAACTTCCTGGAGACAAACTGAGTCCAACAGCAGTCAGATCTCAGGTTCTGCTCAACATACAGCAAACTTCAAACATGATATTCACTCATTGATGAGCTGATGGTTTATATTGTTTGTCTGATTGTATCGTACGTTGGAGAGTGTTAGGACAAAGTGTTTTTCTTTAACAGCAGCACTTCCTGTCAGAGTATTAATGACCAATCACAACACTGATTATACTTACATACACACACACACACACACACACACACACAGACAGACAGGTAAGTAGACTCACCTTGGCGACGGAGCCGTCTCTCTCCTCCATCACGGCCTTCATCTCCTGAGCGGTGATGTCATTTCTCCGTTGCCTCGCCAACCGCAGACGCTGAACCAGAACTGAACCGAAGTGCTCGACGTCCTGGACGGAGTCGGCGTCACAAACACGCTGAAGCAGCTCGTCAACATCCTGGACCAATAACAAACAATCTGATCAGATCAATAATCGGATTCTCTGGAACTACTAACAAGAACCACGCTGAGTGTTTTTACCATGTCAGAGTCCTCTGGGGGTATGTTCTCCGACCTGAAGGGAAACAGACAGAACAGTTCAGTTTGCTTTGGCAGATCCAGGACCTGTTTCTAACTCAGCTCATCTCTGTCCTCTCAGACCCTCAGGGGCCACGAAGGCCCCCAGCTGTCTAATGTGGCTGTATTTTGATTAATTGATTAACATCTTGAGTTCATCTCGTTGCTCTGCAGAGTAAAATGTAGAAAAAGCTGCTTTTGCTTTTCCACAAGCTTTAAAATCAGCTATTAGTTTTTCCCGTTGATATTATGTTTATTATTGTGGTTCATTTGCATTTATAATGGGGCAAGGCATCAGTAGAGCACGATCCATACACCAGGGCAATTCAGTGTGCTTTACCGGGTAATAAAAATACAGCAAAGGTAAACAGATTTACAATTTAAAAGTGCAAAAACACAGGAGGAGACACAAGATTTAGAAGTAAAGTAGCACAGTTTAAATCAAGTGAAAATAAAAAGATAAAAGAACACAGCAAATACTCCCTTCGTTTAGATGCACAATGAAACTGAATAAAACATTACTGGGTAGAGTAGGCAGCGTAACACGGGGACGTTTGACTTCGAACTGGTGGAGAAACGTGGTCGTATTTCCTGGTTTTCGTCCGGACCCTGGTAGCGGCGTTCTGAATAAGTTGGAGCTTTTTTTGAAAGCTTTTCTTGGTCTTGCTTGGAGATGACTCCCCTGATTCTTGCAGTATTTTTTAGATGCAAAAAACAGACAGACAAATCTGAGTCTAAGCTAACGCCTGGATTTCTGGCTTGACTCTTAGTCACGAGAGACAGGGCGTGAAGGCAACAGCTGATGTTCTGTGTTTCCTTCTGTGCTCCAAATTATGTCGGTCTCGTCTATATTTAGTTGGAGAAAGTTTTGCTTCATCCGCTCGTTGATGTGTTCGATCAGTTACACAGAGACCCGACCGGTCCATTATAGTCCCCTGGTGTAAGTGAAATGTAGATTTGAGTGTCATCTGCATAAATATGGGAAGCTAAACGTGGGGTGGGGGTGGGGGGTGGGTGACCAGATCACTGTGGCCCCCTAGTTTAATCCGGCCTTGCCCCCCCCCCCCGTGTTGCCGCCGCTGACCAAATTAAACCTGGAGCTCTGCAGCAGCCTGTTAGATGACCTGAGCGCCATGGCTGCTGCAGCTGTGCAGTAATTTTGTCCTGTGCTCCCTGAAGTCCACCTGAAACTCTCCATCATTTTAAAATCATTGTAAAACTGCGAGGGCGTCGGCCGAGCGGACTCCTCGGCTGCTCAGGAGTTTATTTCTCCCTCTGCCAGCAGCCATGATGGTGGACGTGGAGCTGGTAACTAGCTGATCTCCTGCCTCTTCTCCTGGGAAGCTCTTTTCATTTAGCCTGCTGCTGTTTTTCTGTAATAAACTGTAATAAGGTGGCCGAGGCGGCGCCGCTCTGCAGGGAACAGCAGGTAATGAAAGACCAGCCGCCTCCAATAAAGCTTCTCTAACACCCTGCTTACAGCCCATCCAGCCCGGCTCAGCTCGGCTCGGCTCGGCTCGCTCCACAGCCGTCATTAACGCTCCCACACACACACCTCCACTCAACGGAAACACAGAGACGGCAGCCGTTAATGGGATCAAATGATCCCGGAGAGAACAACATCTTCATCAGTTTGGAAAAGTTTCACATCTTCATCAGTTTGGAATATTTCAGATCTGCAGCCCACCGTGAAGTCCCACTGACAAACTTATATAAAGAATATATACTGTGTATATATATACATATATATATATATATATATACACAGTATATATATACTGAAAGGACTGTAACTGTTTCCTGTTTGATGAATAAAATGGACATAAATAAAAAACAAACAAACAGCAGCCTCACATTATTCACACACACACAGTAAAACACACACATTAACAGAGGTAATACAGGCTGCCTCTCTCTATTAGAAAAACACACACACACACACACACACACACACACACACACACACACACACACACTCTCTCAGTCCTGACAGATGGAACATGCTCCTCCATATTCTGTCCCTCATAAAAAGGATTGTGGCCTCCAATATCAATTACCCTCTCATCCTGGGGGGGGGAGGAGGGAGGAGGTGATGGAGGACAGGAGGAGGTGGCGGAGGGAGGGTGGGGGGTATTATCTGTAATTAGATTTTCTGGTCTATTTGAAGGCTCCTCGAGGAGAACGAGAGCTGGTTTCACAGCTCTTAACGAGACTGAGGAGGTGAATAATGAAGAGGAGGAGGACTCAGGGAGAGGAGGAGGAGGAGAGAACGAGGAAGAGGAGAGGAGACAAGGGGAGGAGAGGAAGAGAAGGAGAGGAGATGGAGGAGGAGGAGTTTGTTGTTTTCCTCCTTCATATAAACACAGTAAACATGTTTCATGTAAATAAGTGAATCAACATGTTGGAGTCAGTTTCTCCTCAGAGGAAACAACAACAACAAACAAACAAACAAACAAACAATTGCCTCGTGATCAGAGACCAGCAGCTCTTATTAACATAGATAGATAGATGTAGTACTTTATTGATCCCAGCGGGAAATTGTACCGTTACAGCAGCTTAGAGCAAAAAAGACAAAGATAATGAAGAAAAGACTCTACAATACTAATCAATACGTATCAATAGGTTGATATAATGTACTGTACATATGTGTTAAGCTGTGCAGTAAAACCTAGTGAGGTGGAGACCGTCTGGTTGTACAGGACCGACCCCCTTGTCCTTGGTCACGTTCAGGAGTAGGCCACCACACCAGGTCCCTGTACTCTGACCACCTTTGATACACCCAACTACTGCAGAGTCACCTGAGAAGATCCGCAGATGACAGGACTCAGGTGTATAAAGTGAACCAAAAAGGCAACAGGAAGTTCCTTTACAGTGCTCCTGTGCTGTTCGTCACCGTCCGTCTGTCAGGTAGTCAGTAATCCAGGAGATGATGGCCACACAGAAAGTGATGTAGTCCGTGATTCAGTCCGTCATATTGTCGATGTCCTCCCCATGAGGCTCGCAGAGCGCAACACGAGCCGGCGATGGTTGTGTTTGCGTCCGGAATATACCTGCACAGTCATGTCTCAGTGAAGCACATAACGCTGCATTCACTGGGTGAATTGCATCTTGGTCAGCGCGGCGAGCTCGTCCATCTTTTTTTAGTAGGAACCTTTCATTCCCCATGATGACCGATGGAAGAAACGGTTTATACCTTCTCCTCCTGGCTCTGCGAGCTGCAGAGATTTAAAGGTTTACTGTCCACTAGAGCAGCGACGATCGCTTCCTGCGCAGCAACATGTTTAAAAAAATCACACATCTATTCTGTACTCAGGAAACAAACTGTGCAACAGGAATTTAATTTAACTACTTCTTCGTGTTGTGGCAATCTGTCCCTCTTCCTTTAAATATGGAGACAACAAAAACAAGATGGCGGCGTACCACTGGAGAAGAGGCAGAGTCCGTCTAGCAACGTGTCCTTTTAAGCAGCGTCCGTGCCGATCCCTGGCCTCGTGTACAGTCCGTGGTCGGCAGGAGGAAATACCCGGAGCTACATCTTTTCACCGCGCAGGCCTCCAAACAACCGCGGACCTCAGCAAAAAAGCAAACTCCGTCCAGGCACCGATATCCTGTGTGCATGACGACGATCAACTGACCGGTACCGGAGGTAACTGTGACAGCCTCGAAGATGTTGGGTTTACTTTCTTTTGAGAGATCCTTTATTGATTTTGGACTGGGTCTACTGGAGGCCCTGACATCTGACATCAAGACTTCAACAACACCAATATTCAAAATTACTGTTCAATGAGTCAAACAGCAGCTGTGCTGAGCAAACAGCACAGGTACACCCAGGTATACCGTTATAAACTGCTGTGAGACTAATAAAGTTACTAATCATCTGGCTGATGATTAATGAACTACATCAACTGTGATGTAATGCGGTCTAAACCAATCAAAGAACCACTGTGTGTGTGTGTGTGTATTGCTTACTCGGCGGCCTGCTGCAGTTGGCGTGCACGAAGCAGAGCCTCGTCTCTCTCCTCATTGGCTAGCAGGAGTCGTGACATCAGAGCTTGATCTCTTTCCTTCTGAGCAGCTAACACCTCCTCCAACACCGCTGAGGGGACGAGGAGGCGAGGGGAGGAGGAGACAAGGAGATAAGGAGTCAGTTTCAGGGTGAATTCAGTAGAAACATCAACCTGCTTCTGTTTCTCTTCAGACTGATCGTCCAATAAGAGCAGAGATCTCTTCATTACCACTGATACTGTGTGTGTGTGTGTGTGTGTGGGGTCCAGGTGGCTCAGATGAGACTCGGTCAGACGGTAGAAACATGATCTCCAAGAACAGACAGCTACCACTGTGATACTGAACGGCTTCAGCTGCTGTGAGATCAATAAAGTTGATTTTATTTGATCAATAACAATGAAAACACTTTAAACATATTTCTGTTGTTTTTTTCTTTTATAAACACAAAATCAAACTGAAGATAAAATAAAATCTGTTGGATGATAACACACACACACACACAACCAGCTCAGTTAAATCAATATTACATCTGATCACACACACACACTGTGTTCTGTTAAACTAACAGCTGCTCGTTACCTGTCACCTCGTTACCACTGCTGTTGTTTTAATTACACAGTCTGTGTGTGTGTGTGTGTGTGTGTTGGTATTAAACAGTGTGCATGAAAAATATTCAAATATTTAAGAAGTCGCGGTTGGATCAGATCTGATTAATAGGAGAGTAAACACCCCCCCCACCCCTCCTCACCTGCAGGTCTCTCCCAGCCTCGGGCCTCCCTCTGCTCCTCCCTCAGCTCCTCCTCCACCTCCCTCTTCTGCAGCTCCTTCTCCTTCTGGACCAGCTGATCCTGCAGCTGCAACAGCGTCAGGTGTCAGTATACCTGTGAGGACCGCCCTCATGTTGCTGCTCAGTGTCTGTGTGTTTCAGCTAGTTTGTGTGTGTGTGTGTATTTACCTTCTTGTTGATGTCTCTCAGAGCGTCGAGCTCCTTCAGTAAAAACGAGATGTTTTTGTCTCGATCAAAAGTCTGACCTCGACCGGACGCTGTGATTGGACCAGACGTTACTTCCTGATGAGAGCTGGAGGAAACAACAAGGTTCAGTTGAAACAACAGTAACGACGAGTTCATTACAGCCTCTGAACCAGCAACATCCTTCCTCCTTCCGTCCTTTAAAGTATGAATGATTTGGGATCATGAAGTCAGGAAATATAAACTTTAGAGGGAAATGAGGGCTGACTCATCCCTGAGTAGTGTCTGCAGGCCTTACCTTCAGTCTCCATACAGCCTACCTTACAAACAAATCATTTGTTTGAAATGATAAAAACAAATCAAATGTCCGACACTGGGTTAAAATAAGCACATTTAAACACACTGAGGTTTGGAAGGATGTCGACCTGAGGAGCTGCAGGTGTGTCCCAAACGAACAGGTGAAATGCACGCTGGGTGTTTACTCTCCATACAGAGCGGCAGCGCGGAGTATCTGACCAATCAGCAGAGAGACGCTGAGGAGTGCGATGCCTTCAGTGACTGACTGAAGGCAGACGTGATGTGAAAGCAGCAGGTCAGCTAGTGGTCAGTGAGGCTGTGATTGGTCAGGACTCCAGTGACATCATCGCAGTGAGTGTTTCATTAGAGTTTCACCTGTGTGTAGTCAGGTCAGGTGTTTTAACCTCACATTATCAGATGTGAGGCGCACAGACGAAGGCAGCAGGTTATGAGGTGTTGCTTTAATAAGCAGCGACTGATGTTCGCCTGTAATTCTCTCATATTACCTTAAAGGTCAGACTGCTTCTTAGCGTAATAAAGCGGGTAAATAAGACACTGAAATATGGCTGACACTGTCTTCTGTAATTGACTGTTTCTGACTTTATAATACCAGCTGCTTCTAATCAACTTCCCTCTTTTCCCACCTCAATTGCTTTTACTATCCTTCTATTTCTGTCTCCCTCTCTCGAACGCTTCGACTAATCAAATCTAAATTTAATAGGTCACATTTCACACAGTGATGCAACTCAAACTGATCCACAAATTTCATTTTTATAAAAGCATCAAAAAGACACAAAAGAAGCCCAAAAAAAAACAACAAAAACCAGGAATTAAAGAATCTAAAGAAGGTTGAAGAAGTTTAATGAAAAGCAATAAAGTTTTTAATAAATCTCACTGTAGAGAGGCTCGAAACTCATCATATTAAGAATCTGGAGGAGCACTAATGAATAATAATCTATAGCTCTGATAAATCATGTCTGTTTTTCTTTAGAATTTATTTTGGAAGCATTAAAATCAGTAAAACAGGAAGTTGTTTACCGCTGAGTATCAGGGAGTGCATTAACACGACGGAGTCCGTTTTAAATGATTACACTGATTAATGAAGTTTAGATTACACAGCAAACCCTCTTGTTGGGAACCAGCAGTAATAGTTTTTTTTGTGTTTGTTTTCAAGGTTTTAATTCAACCCAACCTGAGCATCCCTGTCAGTCTCTGCTCAGGGAATATACCTGTGATGAGCTTTTAGAGATCAATAAATGCGCTTTGTCTGTTTTTGGTGTTTCAACTTCAGTCGTTTCACATGTTTTCAATGCAATTTTTCAGCAGAATCGACGAGTACATTTTCTTCAGCACTAGTAGTAAAAGTATTGTTTGTAGTAGTAATATTAGTAGTAGTAATAGTAGCAGTATAGACGATCTCACCTGTCATCAGTGCTGACCAGGTGTCTTCTGAGGGCGGGACTACCAGGACCTCTGGATGCTCTTCCTCCATCAGGGCCGTCTCCGCAGCTCTCTGCCCGAGGAGAAGGGCCTCGGCTGGGGGAAAGGTCCATCATCATCTCCCCTGCACCTCCTGGAGGTCTAGAAGACAACGGAGAGACAGACCTCCTGTGGAAGAGGGGTGAGACGGGAGAGACAGACCTCCTGTGGAAGAGGGGTGAGACGGGAGAGACAGACCCCCTGTGGCACAGAGGGGAGGGGGAGGTCGGATGCTCCTGGAGGTGCTGAGGGCCTGAGGGGACACAGACAGACAGACAGACAGACAGATACCAGTCAGTAGAGAAATATATTCAGTCTTTAAATAAATTTTATGGACATTTTAATGGAGATTTGTACTAAAAACAAGAGCAGCCTGCATTCTAGAGCTTTGTTGCTAGCGATTTTCAGCCTGAACCCTCCAAGATTTATCACAGATTTATCTGGATGAAGAGTTCAAATATCAGAGAGGATGAAGAGTTCAGGTTATAAAAGGATTATTGTGTGAATTTACATTCTGATGTCATCTGAATCATCCTGGCATAGTTAGTAGTTAGCTGTTAGCAGTTAGCTGTTCGCAGTTAGCGTGTTGCTCTTTATTCCGTGTTCGGTCTGAAACCAGCAGGAACCAGAATCCCAGACCTCTTCTTGATTATCGGGGGAGTTTTACGCTCTCTTTAACCACAACCAGTGTAACGGTGGGGGGTTCAGGGCCTTGCTCAAGGGCACCTCAGGGGTGTAATGAGGAACAGAAGCTGCTCTTTCACTCGTCTCTCTCTGACGTGTGTTTGTGTTCATGACAACACTGAAAAAACCGACAGGCAGAAACACGAATATGAAGGTTTATTGCTTCATATATTCTATAAAAGAATCAATGAATCATTGTATGGATGAATGAATAAGAAAACGGATGGATGGATTAATGGATGGGATGATGGACCTTACCCTGAGGCCAGTCACTGTGGTCCAGACTCTGGCTGATCCCAGATCTGTAAACCACATCAGAAACTGAAGAATCCCTTAGTGTCATTAAACCGACAGACTGAAGAGAAACAGGAAACAACCCAACACCTGCTCTCCAGAGGATGAACCGGTTACGTTTTAATGATCTTTCCTGTAGCGCCCCCCTCAGGACAAACTGTACATGTTCAGACTGCAGCTTTAATAAACTCTCCAGTGGACTTTATACACATGCTGGATCTACCTGTCGGGGCTGCCAGGTCGCTGAGTTGCAGGTGACGGCAGACGCTGTCGCAGCTCCACGTTCACTCTGGGATTAGCTGGAAACAAAAAAACAGACTCAACTGAAACAAACTGTTACCTGGAGACCTGCCTGTCTGTCTCTCACCTGTCTGTCTGTCTCTTTGTACCTGTCTCTCGGTCTTCATTAATCATTAGCGAGCAGTAATCCTGTCATCATGTCGAGCTTTATAAACACTTGCAGCTCATCAGCAGAACAAACAGATTTAATATCTCGTTAAGGACGGTTAACGGCTCTCGTTAAAGAAGCCACCAATCAGAGCAGAGCTCCTCAGGTGTAATTAAAGCGGAGGCAGAAATCACGTTAAACGCTCGTTAAATCAAAAGTAAGCAACAAAACACACAGAGATCATTCAGACACTCGGAGCAATTAACACACTGACAGAGTGTGTGTGTGTGTGTGTGTGTGTGTGTGTGTGTGGCAGCAGTCTGCCCTCTTCTGTAACAATGTAAGAGAGACAGACAGGTAAACAGAGAGACAGGTAAAAACACAGTGAGGTGTTGACACCCAATCAGATCACTGCTGACTTAATGAGCCAATGACCTTTGACCCCGTCAGTGTTTCAGACAGGAAGAACGTTTTGTGCATTTCACAATAAAAGACAGTAAATCAGAGTAAACAGCAGCTGCAACTAACGCTTCATTTCATGATCGATTCATCTTCTTTTCTCAATTGATCACTTCATCAGAAAACAGTAACAACATGTCCGAGTCAGTTTCTGAGTTCAGCATGTCTGCAGACGAGATGTGATGCGGGCTCCTGATGTGGACTCTGATCCGGTCTGACAGACTGCAGAAGAAACACGTTCCTGAACAAACATGAAGCAGTGATCAATTAATGAATCAGAACCATTAGCTGATTAATCAACTCTGATCGGGACCAACAGGCTGCCTCGTTAATCATTAATTTCTTCATTTTCATTTATTGGATCCATATTCTTCATATATGATTGATTCCGTCCGTCTTTTATTAGAAATGATTTAATTGATAACGTTTGATTTATTGTTGCTGAAACTCCAGGAGCCACCCGATGGAGAACAACAAGAAACTGATCAATCTGATTCTGTGTAGCAACAAGTGAACGCATCGTTTAAACTGTGAGTTTGTGACACAGAGTCCTGGCCCCGGCCCCGGCCTTGGTCCCAGCCCCGGCCCCGGTCCTGGACCTGCTCTATTACAGTTATTGAATAATTTCCTCTTTGATCGTCTTCACTTTGAAACTTTTCTCATTTCCTGTCGTCCTCTGCCCCCCCCCCCCCCCCCTTGTGGACTCAGAGCTAATTGAGCGCGACGGCTCTTCTTATTATTCATGTACAATTACAGATGTGATAATGTGCTTAAATCCTTCTAAATGACCGTTCATGCCTCACGCTCGCTTTGAAGTCTCGTCAAAGATGGAAAATCTGCAGAAAAAAGGGAAAATACAAAGGCCAATCAGAGGACCAATCTCCAGGAACCAATGAGGAGAGGGGGGGGGGGGCAGGGGAGGATTGCCCCCCGCCCCTCCCCCCTCCTTCTTCATGTAATATAAACTAAAGTCCATTAATTTTTTAAGCTGTATTTAATACATTTTGTGCAGAAAGTTTGGTGCAGAGAGAGTCGGTGTTCCAGCTGACTGCATGAATATTAATGACGGTGTTACGATGATTAAAGAGGCTTCAGCTCAAATCCAACACAATCCGCCTGTGATCCGCCCGCCGCCGCCACGCCACCGCCACGCCGCCGCCGCACATGAATTTAGATACCGACATTAAGCCCAGGAGACACACGCACGCACGTACACACACATTAATACAGACAAGCATACAGTAAATACTGATGTACATACATGTACACACACACACACACACACACACACAGTCAATCTGACCTTTCACAGCTTTCATCCAGGAAAAGTTTGTTTTGTTACAGCTGAAACAATTACTCCATCGATTAAGCTGATCAAAAGAAAAATAATTATCAACTATTTTGATAATTGATCAATAGTGTGAAAAAAAGCAGAACATTTACAGTTTTCTGCTTTTCTTTATTAATGTGACAGTAAACTGAAAATCTGTCGGTCAAACAAACAAACTGAAAGAGTTCATGAGATGTGACTGAATATACTGTGTGTGTATATATATACACAGTATATATGTACGTATATATATATATATATATATATATATATATATATATATATATATAT
>LKNJ01007187.1:0-13864 GCA_002120245.1 Maccullochella peelii
AAGTTTTGAGGGAGCGTGCAATTGGCATGCTGACTGCAGGAATGTCCACCAGAGCTGTTGCCCGTGAATTGAATGTTCGTTAAAAAAAAAAAAAGTGTAAAAAAACGGTCATTTTCTGGCAGCAGGGGTGCCAGAAAATGTCTGTTGAAAAACAAAAGTACTGTCAGATAAAAAAACAGATAAAATGTTAAAAAACTGTAATTATACTGAAATGGAAATTTGCTGTTAAACATTACTATTGTATAACCTTACATTTGTCACCTTTGCCCTGACCTTATTATGACTCCTGCTGCAGGTCATAAACCTCTGGCAGGAACTAATCAAGATGGCTCAGACAAAGGGGCACTAACACAGACCAGTTGATGTTCACAGACCTCCTGACCACCTGTCTAAACAAAGCATCCTTCCCCCTTTAAAAGATCTCGCTCACACACAGTCCGGTCATCAGAAATGTACAGACAGCTGTGTGCTCTGTATTTGTTCTGATCCTTTCTGGCCAGAAAGCTTCTTAATAAATATTTCAAAGATAATTCTCAGTTTTGAGACTCTTTAATTTCAGATTTCCACCACAATCCTTACCATAATTAACATCTATTTCTGTAATTTTACAAGAAATATCCCTATAATTCCATAAAATCTTTTACTTTAAACATACATTAATTGTTAGAATAGGGTCATATACCTCTAAAAAACAGAATAATTATTTTTTTTTAAATGATTTAAAAAGTTCCTATTTTTTTTAATTCAAGTTCTTTCTGTCAGTTAACTGTACTTTAACATTGGATCATTCTTCATTAAAAAAATATAAACTGCAAAAAAGAATTCTTATTAAAGTAGGACAGGATTTGCCCGTAAATACTTTAACATCAGTTGACCTAAAAAGAATCTTATATAAATTATGCTATAAACCTTTGAAAATATTTCACCTTGTTAGCACTAACTGCTAACAAGGTTTTGATATTCAGGATAGACTAGCTGTTAGTGCTTGCTAGCATATTTCATGGCTAGTCGTTCCTGTCTGAGTTCAGAAAGCAGGTCTGTTTCAGAGTTTACTGTTATGAGCTAAATTGTACAGGCTAGAAGGCCTAGGGGGCTGATGTTATATAACAACTTCCAGATCCTTTAATTTTTCTCTTATGGTTAAACTTAATATGGTTTTGCATCCTGCAAGCCAGTCATGGTTTTTTAAAAATTAAGTTAAATCAACATGCCACAACTTGTCACACTGTAGCAATGTCACTACTTCCGGGTCCCACTGACAGGTGGACAAACACTGTCTGACGCCACGAGTTCACTATGAACAGCTTTTATTTCAGCTCACACACACACACAACACGTTCTTCTCGGCTGGTCACCGGTTTCTCGGCTGCTCCGCTCCTTACGACTAACTTAGTCTCTGCTGTCGTAGCCATCTTTCAGCCGCTCCTGCGTTTCTCTCGGTGTGTCTGTGGAACACTTCTCTCTTCTGCCCGAACTGCTACTTAAGAGCACAGGCAGTCCTGATTGGCAATCATTCCCTCCTGTGCTCTCAGATTGCAGGTGCTGACTCCCTGAGCCACTCCCTCCTCCTGCTCTCCACTGTAGCTGAGCTCTAAACCATACTCCACCACCACACACATGTTTTAGTCCATTAATGCATTTCTAAAATCTTCTTTTGTAACAAACATGGTGTAGATGATGTTTCACTGCCCTATGAGAATGCATGATAATTTCCCCCCTTTTAACACATCTCTTATCTGTGAAAAGCTAAGTGATGTCAGTCCGCATGGAGCCGGGACGTGTTGTTTTGTACTATACGCCGCTGTAGGCAAAGGAGGTGTTGGGAATTTATCACAAGTTGCAGGATTTTCTGCCATTGAATCAGGCTTTTGCCATCTGAAGGGACATGCATGTGCATTTGTAGAACAGCCAATAGGAACACACCCTCTCTCTGAAATGACCTGTGATTGGCCAGAGTCTCCCGTCACAGGATGGATTTTCTAAAGCCTGAAAACAGAGCCAAGAGGAGGGGCAGAAGTAGAGGTTTTCTCTCAGACCACTTGAATTACAATATGCTGGACAGTTATTACGGATTTTTTGCCCAGTGACACCAAATACTGCCTACCCCACCTTTAATACAAATCTAGCGATAAAGTGAAAGTCAAAATCTGTTAAAATTTAGTTTTTAACTGTCTCATAGCATCGTCAATACCTGTGTTTTTTCAGTTTATGTATGTAAAGTAGTGGTTAAGTTATGCAAAATGACAAAAAAGGTCTTTCCTGGGGTCTTTATGTTATAGTAATATATAGTAAGTTCAATCATTAATCACTTTTCTTACGCAGTTGGAAGTGACTCATTGTAACTCATTATTTCCTGCTTGTATTTTCATTTTACATGTTTGACCTCTTCAAAAGGAAAAACTAGGCTTGTATTGGAACTACACAGGAACAATGAGAAAATCAGTGGACAAAAGAATAAAAACTTTCTTCAACAGAAAAAGTAAAACTCAAAATCTCTGCAGTCCTCACTAAGTCTATTTCCTGTATGTGAGGAGATTAAGTGTCCAATATTAGCTCTAATTATTGTCTCACTTTGAAATTAGTAATAGCTAATCTGTTCCGTTTTCTATTGTTCTTAAGTAAAAGCAATTTATTTAGTCGATTTTGTTTCCGGTAGTTTTAGCAAAGCAGTCTGTCAGAGAGGGAAAAGGGGTGCCCACTATGGTCTCCAACCAGTCAGTGATGTGACGTGTTGCAGTTGCTACTCTGATGCCCAGTATAGAGCATTTTCACCACCTGGAAATTGTGACTGTTTGTCCAGAAAGTACTGCAGCTGTGCCCAATGACGATCTGTATTTAAAGGATCACCTCCCTCTGTTGCATGGTAGGGAAGTGGTGTGCACTTTACAGTTCAGATGGATTTAATTCAGTAATGAACCTACGAGGCCAATGCTGACATGGAGACAACCGGTTGGGACCTGTCTACGTCATGAAATTTATATAAAAAAAATAGTCGGTGTCTCCTGACCCACACACTGTATAGCCACGCGTCCTACAGTTGTAGTTCCCTCACTGTTTCATTTTTTAAATATGATGGTAGAGACGGTTCTAGCTGAATCTGAGGGTGGAGTTACACTTTAAAGGTGGGGTAGGTAGTATTTTTTTGGCGTCACTGGGCAAAAACCCTAACTGTCCAGCATATATTGTAATTCAAGTGGTCTGAGAGAAAACCTCTACTTCTGCCCCTCCTCTTGGCTGTGGCAGAAGTAGGCTTTCAGGCTTCAGAAAATCTAGATCGTGACAGGAGACTTTGACCAGTCACAGGTTATTTCAGAGAGACGGTGCATTCGTATTGGCTGAGCTACAAATGCAGATGCACGTCCCTTGAGACGGTGAAAGCCTGATTCAGTGGCGGAAAATCCTGCAACTTGTGATAAATCTCCAACACCTCCTTGGCCTACAGTGGCGTATAGTACAAAGCAACACGTCCCGGCTCCACACGGAGCTTCGGGCTTATTGTGTTCGATGCCATGGCGCTCGTATCAACAAGTGGCAAAGAGGTGTGATGACAAGCAGTGGGGAATAGCTTTTGAGGGAGGGGCAGTGGTGTGCTGGATGGCGTTGCAGCTGCCTCTGAAGCCTGGGGCGCTCTGCTCTGTGGCCGGGAAGTGCTGGAGGGGCGACTGTGAGAAGACAAGTCGCGGAGAGAGGGACCGGGGTCTCGGTGAGGCTCACGGCGTGGAGAGTGAACACTACGAGGGATAAGGTTTCGCAGGGCAACCCACTCCTTCTGCTGCTGGTCGAAGTTATGGGTTTGGTGAGAGGGGCTTAGTGGAGTGATACGAGGCGGCAGAGAGAGGTTTAAGGTTTTGCATAGGTTGCCCAGATTTTGCCCACCCCAGCTTTAACCCTTTGTCGACTGCTAACAAGCACCTCAGGCTGAAACTAGGCAGTGAAGTTAGTTTCTGGGTTGTGTGTCTAAAAGGGAACTGTAAGCTATTCTTGTTTTTGAGACACGGTCCCGCTGTGTGGTTGCCGCTGTGTCCCGCCCTGAACCTTTCTGTCTGCCGCACAGATTTTATTTTATTTATTTATTTCACCCAGAGAGGAGCTTTAATCTTTTGTTTGCCCAAAGCTCGAGTGATTCAGGTCGCTTTGTCCTTCACAGTCTGTCCTCAGGATGAGACCATGTGTGCGGTAGTCACGTCACACAGATTCAGCTTGATTCGCCCACTATTTTAGCAGTGCATTCCTCCCACTTGGGAGGGCTTAGGATGTACTTGGATTAAGGGACTTTTATGGAGACAAACGCATACACACACCCTCCTCTCATTGGTTTGCTTTACATGTGGAAAAATCATGAATGGAGGCGAGTGCTGTGGCGTGTTGCCTGCGTGTGTGCCAGGGCAGAGCTGCATATGTGTGAGTAAAGTATGTGCTCGTGCTGCGATCACATGTTTTGCCAGCCTCCATGGTCACTAATCCCTCTCTTTTGCCAATATTTCCACTCTATCTGGTTTCATCAGGCAGGGATTACACAGGATTAGAGAACCTCCCAGAAGCTGACATGCATTCATTCATTAAAAACCCAAACGCAGTTGCTCACACGCTTCCAATTCAGCCAAAATGCACCAATTAGGCCTAGAGTAACAACAAATATGATTCACGTTAGGACGCTTTTAATACATTTATTTACGTTTTTTTCAGTGATACATGACTGTTTTGCCAAGATTGTTGTCTTGTGTGCTATTGTGATTATGTAAAATAGTGTCCAGGGTGGGAGTAGTATTGAGGTTGTAGCTTAACAACCTTAGCCTGCCCTTTACCTCAGAGCAGCAGGCAATCAGTCTGCAGAGCTTGATCCTCCGGCTGCCTGCTTCTGTGTGCAGATAGAAGGAGCTGAGGCTGGATAGCAAAAAGATTACAGCTGACTCTATAGCACACAGTTTATACTACTGTACTGACTCCACAATACAATCCTATAAAGTTCATTTTAAAATGTTCTGAATAACTATACTTGGGTTGACAAGATAACAAAAAGGCTTTACAACAATTTAAAGTTGCATCCTGATCTCACAGGAAATTCTTACCTATTTTACTGTCTTGCCTGAAGAAGAAAAAAAAAAAAAAAAAANATTTATATATATATATATATAAAAACATGGAATTGCTCTGTCAATTGTCACGTGATCTCTTTGGAGAAAAAGATTAAGAGTGTACAGCCATGCCTTGTGAGTGTCACTGGTATTTAATCCACCTGTGAAAGAAGTGACACTCTATAGTTCGGGAACTGTATGAGTAGTGAAACATACAGTATGCTGACTCAATGTCACCGCCAGGTCAATGACAGTGTGTCAGAGAGGGGAAGCATAAAACAGAAAAATGATCCTCCCTCTCCACATTTACACAGCTGCTGAATGTGAATTCTCACAATAGCACAGGGCCAAGTTACCTGGTTACACACCATGTATTTTGTTGTAATTGTTTAGGTATATTACATAACAAACATTAAGATCTGTTTGGTTCTATTTAAAGCCAATCATACATTTTTATTTATTTTAATGGTCAAAACAAAAGCTATACCTGAATAATGTAAAACAACACCCTACTAGTGACTATGGAAGCCTATGGGGGACTATATTTAAATGATCATGTAAACTTGAAAATGAAAATGTAATTATATAAAATGTATGTTATTAGTAAAAATGAAAATGCAATAATCCAATTTGCATACCATATTGAAATAAAAATAGAAAAGCTTGTGTCGTATCCCACTGTACAGTGGACAATAATCAAATGTTAATTCAAATTTGAAAATTAAAATATAAACAATGTAACCTGTTTTTCCATTGCAATATTTAAGTCACAATTAAAATTAATTTTGTAAATGAAAATGAAAATGCCACTTGACATTTCATTTTCAAAGACTTAAGTGACAGTTAAATACTATAAATGGCAATCAAGTGCGGTGCGGGGCCTCAGCTATGACCGCACAGCAAAAACCAGTACAAAATGGCCACACCATCAGGACTAATGAAAAAACTTGAGGTCCTGTCTCTTCACAAAGGTCGTCCTGTTAGGAAAACTGTGGACTGCCTGGAATTTGTGCAGCCTGTGTAAGTTTACACAGCAGATGAAAAACAGTGAAATGCAAACTAATACTACCGGAAAAAAAGACCAAATGACTGTATGACAAATTCAACCATCCGCTAATGCACAGTGCGCTGTGGCAGGGTCAAGAAAACGGACTCCCTTATGTGATCAAATAAAGACTTTTGTTTTTGGGTCATTGCTTGAAAGCCCACTCTGAATATCTGCCATTACTCGTAAAAACATGTAAAATCATATATTTACTTTTAATAATTTCCATGCAACCTTTAGTAAAAAATGTAAACTGCACATTACTCTTTAAGTATCAAAGTATTCATTATGCAGAATGTCTTCTCTGAGTGCTATATCATTATAAATATTATACCATTATAATTACTGATGCTTTAATGCGTAAGCAGCATTTTAATGTTCTGGCTGGTCAAGGTGGAGCTAATTTTAACAACTTTATATACTGTTTGGTAGTTGAAATTAAATCATTGCATCGTGTTTTATAAGCTCATTACTGTATGGAATATCTTAATATGCAAAGTAACAATTGACTATAGTGGTTAATAAAAGTTGTGGAGGAAAAAATCTACTCTTTATGAAGTATAAAGTTGCGTAACTGTTACGCAGAGGCAGGAGAAGGACCCAAGCGCAGACAGACCCGGAGGCTCAAGCAGTTGCAAAGATTTATTAACTGCCACGCAGGTAGAGGGAAGGCAAGCAAACAGGCAGGTAGACAGACAGGTCTGGGTTCGGGAGGCAGCAACGCAAGGAAAAATCCAACTTGGTATCAAGCACATAGAAAACAGATCACACAGTAACCAATCCAATGAACCAACAGGGAACAAAGGGAAAGGGCCATTATAAGTAACAAGAGGCTGGTGACAGAACCAGGGGCAGGTGTGAAAACAGGAGCAGGTGAGGCTAATCAAGGAGACACGAGGGCAGGAACTGAACAGACAGGACAGACTATACTTCAAAATAAAACAGGAAACAGACAAAGACTATGGATCATGACGGTAACATGCTAATATTCAAGTACAGTACCTCAAAGTGAGGAACCACCACAGGGCTTAGCTGATACTTCATTCAATACGCCATTCATTCCAGGAGAACATATTCTAATGTGAACAGTGAATCAGCATGACACAATGTTTTAGCTTTTCTAAAAAAAATATTTTTGTGATCTGTTTTTGTAATATATCTCTTGTGACGAATTTACTTTTCACTAAAAGGACTACTCCAGTGATTTAGTATTTCACTGTTGGGGGACAGTTGAGACAGATTTAAAACGTTTTGGAAGTATCCCATTCATGTTTTCCACATGTAAACATCATATCGTGGTTTCAGAAACCTGGATAAGCCCTTATTCTGGTTTTGAGAAACGTGGATATGCTACCTGGAGTAATCCAATAGAAACCAGGATACTGTGTAAACACCTTATCCAGGTTTCTGAACGTTCTTCATGGTACAGAACATAGTGGCTGAGAAACCTGGATACCGTTAGAATCATGTATACAGGGACGTGAGTAACCAAGCCAACATCATATCCAGAATACGATCATAACCAGGACAAGACTCAAAACTGGGATATTAACACGCATGTAAATGCACTCGGCATCAGATATCCTGACTTTTAGTCTCTGATATGGGTCAAATTCCCAAAAATACTGGATTCTATATTTCCCATAATGCAATTCAATAGCGTCTTTTGTTAGACCTTCCTGCATCTGCAAATGCCCAGGTTTTTTAAATGGCCCCAGTTTGAAATGCAGTCTCTCTGCTATACATCTGTAGTCCCCAAACCTATGCTGAAATAACCCTGATGACATCTGTAGGGTTATTTTCTCAGGCTGAGGTGTGCGCCTCATGATGAGTAAATGTCAGATATTTTTTCAGTATCAGACGTGCAGCTTTTTTTTTTTTTTTTTAAAGAAAAAGATATATATATTGTAAGTGCCAATTTCTGAAAGTCAAACTTTGACAGTAAGACCTAAATGAATGGAATTGATAAAAACTGATATTTTATTTGGATTATGTGAAAGGAGATTTAAAAGATGATTGCCATCTGAGTGCTCCTAATGGTTGCAGGCTTTGCTTCTGTGCCCGCTAAGTTTGTAATAATTATTTACTTCACTCAAGGTGTTTTGGTGGAACAGTTTCCTCTGGAAGGAAATGTTCCTCACTAGGGAAGGTTCAGACCATCCAATATGCAAGACACACACAGCAAAATCAACACTGTTCAGCTTTCCTCCATTGTTGTTTGCATAGTGTGACCTTTGTCAGAGCCAGCACACTGCTCCGCGCTGAGGATGAAGCTATTCTAAACGCAGCTCATTCATGTGGTATTTGAAATATCACAGCTGGGATATTACATTTGAGTTAGTAATTATGACCTTTAATATCAGCTCCCTCTTTGGGTTGTTCAGCATAATTGTATTAAACACTGGAGCACAAATGCAGATCAGTGGTGTCTCAGATATCACCTGATCTAAACACCTTATCCTCCCTGATAACAGGGACCCCAATAAGCCCATATCTTGGTCCTAATTAAACCGCAACATGCAAGCTAGTTTATTCTTAAAGAAACACTGAGAAGAGTCACAAGAGTGATTGGTGAGTATGAAATCACCAATCATCATTATCAATATAAACAGAACTAATAAAGGTGATAGAAGTAGATTTTGACACAGGGCCCCTCTACAAGACAGGGCCACAAGATTACGCAATAATGGGCCACAGTTGAAACTGTGCTTTTGTGGTGCAAATTCCCTAATAAATTAGCAAGTAATCAAATTACCCAAAAACCACCTGGGGCTCTTGGGGCACCCTGTTGGCAATCCAGCCTTGCATGTATGAGATATTGAATGGCAGGTTGATTTCATGCTTAATTAATAAACCAAGATGTAATTGCACTACTCACTACAATAAAGGAATTGTGAATGACTGCTCATTTAATCAATGCTTCATTATTTAATCATTACTTTATTTACTGCATGGCGGTAGGCTGACCATTTGTTATGGTTTCATTAACCGCTTCATTTTGCATCAATGCATGATCTTAATGAAGGCACACACAAAACAAGTGAAATGTCTGAGTGCTAAAGTATTGTTAATGGATACCTATTGATTCATAGTCTCATATGACTATTTACTATTTACAGAATGAAATCAGAACATGTAACACCTCAGGTATAAACACACACTGCCTGCAGGGAGCTGGGATCATGGAGGGAAAGAGAGCAAATTAGTGCTGCCACATACAAGAAAAATCAGATTTCTATAGAACAAATATTAGGTCAATTCAAGCAACATATGCATTGCAAAAGTTGCATTAGAACATACATATGGTCCCGATATTTTTGATGTAATGCAGCAATAGAAATATAGTATATTTGTGTAGCTACATGTTATTCTCTCCACCTTATTCCACCCTAGCCTTTACTGTTTGTACTATCATAAATGGCAAATGTGGATTATTCTTGGTTTAAGTATATCTTAAAGCTGGGGTAGGCAAAACCTGTGCAACCTATGCAAAACCTTAAACCTCTCTCTGCCGCCTCGTATCACTCCGCTAAGCCCCTCTCACCAAACCCATAACTTCGACTGGCGTGTTGGAGATTTATCACAAGTTGCAGGATTTTCTGCAGGATTTTCCGCCACTGAATCAGGCTTTCACCGTCTGAAGGGACGTGCATCTGCATTTGTAGCTCAGCCAATACGAACGCACCGTCTCTGTGAAACCACACAGTCTCTTGAACCTGATTGTGGGATCCATTCTTCCTCGCTGTCATTGCCCTGAAGCTTATTCAGTCCTCTATCAGCTGGAAAAAAACCTACTCAATCAGGTTCTATGTTGCCACTTTAGTTTAGACCATAAAATGTCCTTGTGTCATTATTACCTTTGAGCATTAGTAGATAGAAAAAAACACTGACCATGGTCATGATCATCATTTAACAACATAATATATCTCCATCATTGAGCATGGTGTTGTCCTGGTTGCTTACTGTAACTGCACAATGTTGCCTTGAGGCAACAAAATGAAAATTACAGTATAAGAACATCAGTCTCCGTTTCCAGCCAGCTCTGAACATTTTGAGAAACTTTGCTTAGACTCGTCTGATTTCATCTGTCTTTCTGTTTCCACAGTACTGCTAGTCTTGGTCCGTGTGTCCTGCCTCCAGCGCGTCTCTGTTGCTGTCCCTCGCCTCCCCTGGAACCCCGAATTCCAACCCTCACTTCAAGACTCCCCCACCTTGCCTTCCAGCATCTCCCGACGCTCAGCAGCACCAACACCCAATTCCCATCCCCTGTTTTGACAATAAACCTACCAACATCTCACCTCTGTTGTCTGCACCTGAGTCCACTGGGTCCGTAACACTATCAATGGATTGCGATGACATTTAGTACAGACATTAACATACAGACAGACATTTTAGTGCCACCAGCAGATCAAAGTTTTCACTTATCAATTTCTTAAGCTAATTACAAAATTTTATGTGCCAAATGCTCCCTCAGTTTCCTGCTTTACTCCCATGTAATCCCTGCGATTCTATTTTAGAGCACCCATCATCTTTTAAAGGCACAATTTCTATCACATAATGAGCTTATACAGAAGCAGAATTTCAGTCTTATGCCTTTAAAAGCTGACTGAGAAAATAATTGAAATATCAGTTTTTCAGAAAGTCTTAGGCATTTTATTTTTTAGTCCATACTTCCTTTGTTTGCATCCAGAATTGTTTTATGCAATGTTAAATACCACAGTCACTGGACAAATAAAAAATTGTCAAAACTGTTCCCTGAAGTGAGCTCTGGATGTAACCACTGCAAATCAGCCCCAGCCACTCATGTTCACATGTTCTGGTCATGCAGCAAAATCAAGGAATTCTGGCTTAAAATCTTTTCATTAATTTCCACCTGTCTCTGTAGATCAGTTCATCCATGCCCCCTGCTGGCCGTTTTTTGTGTCTCGTCTCCTAAGCAGAGGCAGACTGTATTGCCTTTGCCACGTCTCTTGCTCGGCATCTGATCCTTTTAAAATGGAAAGATACCCCTCCACCTAGCTGTACACAATGGGCTCATGATTTACTGTTCTCCATTAAATTCGAGAACACTTTATTTTCTTTGAGGGGTTCCACGAACAAATTTTACAAACTTTTGAACCCTTTTCTGGTCCACATTAGAGAGAACATCCAGCTGCCCACTGCTCCTTAAACTGTCTAAACCGTTCTTTATACCTTCCACCTACTGTGGGATGTAAGAATCATCACTAGTTAGACGTACATACCCTTGTTATCATGAGTCTTTATTGCCTACAACTTTAACCAACATTTCTTTCTTCAAAGTTATTTTATAACTACTTTTATTTAATTTTTTCCCCTTTATTTTTTAAAATCTTTTGTAAACCAACAATGTCAATGTCATGCCATCATTATTTGTTGTTGTCTTTTTTCTGTTTTCATTTATTGCTAACTAGGAAATGTTTGCATTTAACACCCTAAACTAAGATGCTAAGTAGCGGCACTTTATCAAGCTCTCTTAAAACTTCCCTGATGTTAGCATGCTGCTGTTAGCATTTAGCTCAAAGCGCCACTGTGCCTAAGTACAGCCTCACAGAGCTGCTAGCATGGCTGTCTAGTTTTGTAGCAAGTTATTTTGACCAGTCTTACCATTTTCTGCACTGTAGCATGGGCCCTGCTTCCTGAAGAGGTGTTCCCACCCAAAAACATTACACCCCTTCCAGCTTTATGTGATTCATCAGAATTTGAAGGTGTGAGGAAAGAAAAAATAAGGGTCATTAAAGCTTTTCTCAGTTGCTTTGGCTCAATTCTTGAATGCCAGTTGAGTGACAATGAAATTCTTCACAACATTTTGTTACTTGTGTACAACAGAAAGAGCATTTCTCATTATTTGTTACCATTTGCAAATGTTTTAGCACATTTAAGCAAATGACTAAGCACAATTGTCTACAATTTTAACATTTATTGGTTGATTATGTCTTTGTGATCAAAATAGACAAGCCCACATTTACAGTAAATTGTATTGATATGGAGTGGCCGTCTGCTAAATTGATAAATTCGTTGTCAGTTTGGTGTAAGTAACGAGTACGCATATTGTAAAACAAATGCACATGTTTTTTGGTATGGATAGGATACATGTTTTTGTTCTGAGCAGTGCTGTGAACATTTCTGTTTACTGTATTGTACTGTGTTGTGTGACCATTGCAGGAAAACTAAACTTGTTTTTCCTCTCATTACATGAAAATCTAAGTGCTCTTTTGCTTTACAAAGTGGAACGTGAAACCTTGCGCTCTTGAAATCAGCATCTGAACAGTATTCACTTTGATACACAATAGCAACCAGTTAGCTTCAGACAAATAACAGCCTGTTAGCCTGGGTACTCAGTGTCAGTGAAAACATGTAGGACAAGAAATGAAGAAACAAGGAACACACTTCCAGAATCCACTATCACTCTGACAACACATCAAAACAATTTGACCAACTTGGTTTTACGCAATGTCAAAGGAATGTGTCATTTTGGTGGCAATGACTTATTTATTGGCTCAGGAGGCTCAGGAGGTAGAGCGGGTCGTCCATTAATCCCAAGGTTGAAAAGCACAATATAAACGAGGTCCATTTATAATATATAATCTTTATTTATAGAGCACTTTTTAATATCCATGTTACATAGTGCTTCACAAAGGTTTCAAAAGAAAACAGATACCAATACAGTGTAGGAAAAGGCAAGAATAGGAAAAGAAAAAACGTTTTTAAAGGAAATAAAAGACAGTTCAAAGAAGATCAGGAAAAACTCTCTGATAAAAATATGTTTTAAGAAGGGACATGAAGGAGATCACTGACTCAGCCGACCTGATTTTCTCGGGCAGATCATTCCAGAGCCTCGGGGTCGTGACTGCAAACTCTGTCTCCTTTAGGCTGTATTCAGACCAGATGAGACGTTGCAACAATTATCTCAAGGTTGTGTGGCGGTGTGGGAGTGTCACTACATGGCCATGCTAATTGTAGCACAAGTAAAAATGCTAACCAGCAATCCCAACTTGAAGAGCGATACAACGCCAAGCGACTGCACAATTAACGTCTTTGTACTCCCTCATGGCAGGGCTGAACAGCTGAAAGCTCAAAGTAGTTTGTAGTAGTAGTTAGAGGTCAGAGATATAGCAGGGAGAGAGGCCATGAAGAGCCTTAAAAATAATCAGTAAAATCTTAAAATCTATTCTAAAACATACTGGGAGCCGGTATAAGGAGGAGTCTGGAGTCGAGCAATAGATTTTTGGTTGAGGCAGGTAAAAGGCTGTTGCAGTAATCCAGGCCTGATGAGATGAAGGCGTGTCAAATGGTCTCTGTGTGTTTAAACATTAGCTCGTATTTTTGAATTTCTAAGATGATAAAAAAAAAACATGATAGCACAAGCTTTGTGGTGTGCTGCTCAAAACTTAAATTACTATCTAACCAGATGCCAAGGTTCCTTGCATTTACCATTCGTTGGCACAATAACTTCATTTTGACACAGGAGTTAAAGGTGTTGGGCGAGTTGCAGCCTTTTGCAGGTGAACTATAGCGTTTTGCTGCACACATGAGCTGTTTTGGGAAATGCATCTTCAGTGATGAGAACTTGAAATGTTTGAGAAATGTGCCAAAGCAAATGAGAAAAACTAGACCTAGGTAATATAATATAATAGAACCACTTGTTGATTAGCATGGAGTCTCAGCAGATATGTATGTCATTAATTCATATTTATATATTCATAGATAGATAGATAGATAGATA
>LKNJ01007188.1:0-21642 GCA_002120245.1 Maccullochella peelii
TATGAAAAAGTGCCCTGAGATAACTTTGTTATGATATGATGCTATATAAATAAAACTCAATTGAATTGAAATTGAATGTAGCTGATCAACTATGAAGTCTAAAACATTCCTCCACTCTGCATATTCTCAAAATTCATACCAGCCGTTTCTTATTAACAATGATCTCATGCATTTTAAGTTGTTTGTTGATTATAACTTCACTAATGAATCTATATTCATTTAACGTCAACAAGAAGTTGACTCGATAACAAATTATCTATGTAATGGCTATGTAAATAAATCAAAACCACATTTGACTATTATGGCATGTTAGCTTATTTACAGATTAGAAACTTTGTGATAAGGTAAACCAAGGACACTCTAATGACCTTATTGTCATTGTCAGGCAAAAAATATAATTCTGGTGTTTTTCTATTTTTCCAATAAGTTGAAGAGCAATATGCCACTTTCTCAGTTCAAAAAATTATGCAACCTTTGGGTTGTACAATTGTGAAAGTGTGATAATTATGAAAGCAAAGAAAGGCCATAATAATTTGAATTTTATGAGCAACTGAATACCCCATTTTGACATTTAATCACTATTAAATCATAATGTTGAAATTTAAATACCACTGAAATATTTTAGATAATATTTTAGAAAATGGTCTATCTGAATCTCTGTGGTTTTAAGTTCAGTTTTTCAAAAATTTTAAATAGCCGGAATTGAACCTTCATTTTTTAAAAGTTGCAATCAGTTCAGTAGTGGTTAAATTTCAAATGATTGGAGCCTTCCATAATTCTATTCAGCATGATCAATTCCCTGGTAGCCCCAATGTTCAAAGTTTGCTTTTTCTTTTTTTTTTTTTGACTTTAATTGAATTTCAAGATTTGAATTTTAAGATTTGAATATAACTAACTGCATTTGAGCTACTTGAATTTTTTGAATATTGAATTTTCTATACAAATGTGTGATTTCTTTTTTGAAAATGGAAATTTTAAGGGGAATTTTAAGGGGAATTCAAACCACATTAAATCAGACTCCTATAATATAGTATGTCATTTTCAGAATTTAATCATTAGGACTAGGGTAATAAATTTGCTTCCATAGATAATTAATTTAAAGAAATTACTAAATTGTTGCCTAAAGAAATAAATGAAAAGGCTACGTATTATCTAAAATGAGAGCAATAGTTCATCCATTAAATTGCCATGTATATTTAGTGTGAAAAGTCATTCAAGCCTCTACATCAGTATTTTGCAATCTTGCTCATTTTCAAACTGAGCTAAGGGAAGCAGAAGCAAGCCTATGACCCAGAAAACTTAATTGTTAGGCACAACTTGACATAAACTTGACAAAACTTAATTGCCAAACAAATATCAGACACATCTACAGTTGTGTGTATGTGTGTTGTATTTGCATACATCAACTCAACATCAAACAATTAATAAAACGGTTGTAAAATTAGTGAGAAAATGCAACTGACTAAATCTAGACTTCTTTCCTGGGTTTTCAAACACACAAAAGTCTCTTTGTAAATTAGCTTCATTTGCTAATGCTAACAGGCCACGTAACCTACTTTTACTGTACTCTCCAATCAATTCCTAACTTCATAAAATGCACTTTCTTTGAGTATAGTCGGTTTGTGTGTGTGCTGGGGTGAGCTGGCATCCGTGACTGTGTGTGGCTTGGCGGAGTGTGTGTTTGAATGGGGGCAGTGGGGGTTTGTTTTGGGGTCACTCTGAGGGTCTCGGATGGAATGACCACCCCTGTACAACAAACACACAAATATACGCGTACAACAATACACACATATACTGGATTTTTACTGTTCCAGTTCATTGTGATTACCACTCCAATTGCACTCCAGTTGCTTCTGGTATGACTTTAATCTATCACTATCACTAGTGTGTGTGTGTGTGTGTGTGTGTGTTAATCTTGCCACCCAGGATGGAGACTATAGTCTAAAGAATCTGCCTCAGGCCTACTGTGCATATGTGTGTGTGTATGTTTAGGAACCTGGTCACAGGTACACACTATTTCTTAACACCTCACTATCCAGATGTGGCATTGCACTGGTGAAGGTGTATGTGTGGGTGGGTCAGTGTTGTGATGTTTCTATGGTGTCTGTGTTAAGATTTGCGATTTTATCTGTGTAGTGATGACTGGTGGTGTGGTGTGTATGTGTGTGTGTTTTGGGGCTGCGGGGCAGATTTAGGATGACTGATGTGTTGTGAGCAGTGCTGAGGGACACCTGAGACAGCAGGCGGATCAAATGGACGTCACTCCATCAGTAAAGTGTCAGTAAGTCTCACATACACACACACACACACACACACACGTGCATATACAAACACCAATCAGGAAGAAGAACAGGAAGCAATGACATGAGACGAGACAGCGACAGTGTGTGTGTGTGTGTGTGTGTGTGTGTGTGGGGCAGGGTTGGATGCGCATGTCAAGTAGGAATGTGTGTGTTTGGCAGGTGAAAAATTAGGAAGCTGTTTTGTAGACAGAACAAGTGTAATTAGTACCACACACAGACACGCACTCACACACCTTCTTAGAGGGCTTTGCATGTTTGGCAGTTTGGTGAGTTTGAGTGATAATCAGTGAAGGTGCCACATTATTTGAGTTTTTCATGTATTAGTTCATAGTCAGGGACAGCATCTTAATACAGTTACATAAGTAATGTACTTCTTGAGTAAAAGAGGTACTTGTGCCTTATTTGTGTATTACCATTTTATGCTACTTTATACTTCTACTCCAATACATTTCAGAGGAAAATATTGTACTTTTTACTCAACAAAGGTTACTCTTACTTTGGCAACCCCTGTGTGTGTGTACTGTGTGTAGGCTTCTGGCTTCTTCATCATGTCCGATATGTGTATGCAAAATCCCTTGTGTATGGATACGCAATTTTAACCCGGCGTGAGAAAGGTAGACACTCACTAGTACCAATGAAAATTATTATACAGAGAGTAAAAGTCGGTCTAGACCTGCTCTATATGAAAAAGTGCCCTGAGATAACTTTGTTATGATATGGCGCTATATAAATAAAACTGAACTGAATTGAAAAGTTCATTGAACTTGAATGCTGAAAAAATGATTACTATAAAATGAAAGTGGCTTTTGATAAAATAGTCCACAGCCATGCTAGCTGCTCTGTGAAGCTGGACTTAGCAGCAGGTGCTTTGAGCTAATGTCGGCATGCTAACATGCTCATAATGGCAATGGTAACATGCTGATATTAAGCAAGTGTAATATTTACCATGTTCACCATCTTAGTTTAGCATGCTGGCATGCTAACATTTGCTAATTAGCAAAGTACAGCTGAGGATGATAGGAATGTCATTTGTTTTACAGGTATTTAGTCATAAACCAAAGTATTGGATAAACTGAAAGTGTGACCTGATAGTGGCGCTAGATGAAAAGTCAGAGGATCACCAAAGTTACTACAATTCATCCTCTGGGGACCATGAATGTCCAACCTGCTCTAATTCCCAGTTCGTCAAATACCAACGCTTTGTCACACCCCTCTGTGTCCCATACAGACGCTTACCGGGCTTTCAACTAACTCCAGTGTAAACCCATCTGCTTCAGCTGTCCATTCTCTCCAATATTGATTGATGTTGGAGTCGCCCACCCATAGCAGGCAACCCAAAACAGTTGTCGAATGCGCCAAGTCCAATCCACAACACAGTGCCCTTCCTTAACCCTAACCCTAACCTGCCTGTGCACTAAATTGCATCAAATGTTGTACCATGGCCGAATAAACGGGATGAAGACAGGGTTATCAAACTGAATTTCAGATTTCATATCCCTCCTTTAATACCTATACTTTCATCAAACTGGACTTTACATCGTGCATTGCATTCAACCTCCACTGTTACATCATTTAATTATTTATGCATTTATGTCACATTACATTTTTGCACCTTCATATATTTCACACTTCATTTCTTTGTCAATAGCACAGTCCATGTCCCCTTTCTACAATCAATATTTCAAGTTTTATATCTCATTTCAAAACTATCATTTCATTTTATTTCATTGTTATTATTACCTTACTTTTGTCTATTTTTATTCTACTGTGTTGGGTTTGTGGGAGCAAATGTCAAGACACATTCTTTGTATGCCTAATAAAACAGATTCTGATTGAATGGGCTATGTCATGCTGACATATAATCCCAAAACCAAGTATTATAAAGATACAAAAAATCTCCAGGGTTGTGTAAATAGTAGCCCATGCATTCCTGCATCCTGGTTTCTTCCCTTAATGATATTTAAAGTTATCATTATGCCTTATATGCTGATACTTATGTTTCTAATTTGATAACATAGCCTATGGCATTTTGTTGACTACTGGCCATAGTATAGGCAAAGTGGGATAATAAAGTTAATAATAATAAATAATAAAAGTAAAGTTCATGCAAAATTCATTCATTCATACTTCTTGTTTTTGTTTATTTGCACACAATTATCGGTTACACAGAGACAAATCATATATAAAAATAATGCCTGTGGATCCTCATGTTGCAGGATTACAGCTTAATCTAGTATGTTGATTATGAAACAAGATGTAAGAAGTACATTTGTATCTTTATTGCACATAGAGGGTCAAAAGGGCTTCCAAGCATGCAGTATCCTGACATAACATGACAAATTACATTACAACTAAGGCCTTGTTCAGACTCCTGGCAAATCAGATCTTTAAAGGGGACATATCATGAAAAACTCACTTTTTCAGTGTTTGTGCGCATACATTTGGGTATCTGGGGTGCCTACCAACCCACGAACTGTGAAAAAATACAATCCAGTAATTTTTTTGTTCGCTGCCTAGGTCAGAAAACATGGGATTCAACAAGCCGTTTTAGATTTGGCTCCCCTTCTTACGTCAAGTGCGGGCTCATTAGAATTATACCGCCCCCCCATCTGAATATCTCCACCCACTGCCTGAGAACTAACTTTGCGATGTTGGCATTTTTTTCTCACAAGCTCGGACCAGCTAGCATTATGTCGAAGCTAAGAGCTAAGCACGGGAACTGTTGTTGGCTGCACAGACCAAGACAAATCGCTACATCGGCCCCCAGCCTCAGAGGACAGAAGAGCGGAGTGGATAAAGTTTATTTTTGAAGAACCTGTAAGCTACATCTGTGCTAACCACTTTGTGTGTGACTGATTTTCCAACTTGGGTCAGTAACTAGGCAGGACTGGCAATAAAACTTTTCCTAAAAGAAGGATCAATACCAACTGTCCGTGGCATAACTGCAGAAGAGGGAAGTGTAAGTATTTAAAAAAGATTTATGCTATGTGTTTCTTTAGCCGTTTAGCACAAGCTAACTCAATCAGCTGAGGTAAATATTAGATGTAATTTTCTAGAACGTATTTGGCATTACTTGCTGCAAGATACACAATAACATTAATGCTATTAGTTTGTTATATGTCTGTAAGCATGGGTGCCAAGTTATTGTTAAAAGTGGGGGTGCAAGATTATTGATAGGCAAGGCGAGGTATGGCAGGAAAATGAGACTGCACTGTCCGGGGAAAATATTACGCCAAACTCCCTTTAAAAAATATTACATGTTAACAATTCCTTACGTGTCCGTAAAAACACGTAACTCAAGAAACACAAGATAAAGGACGTCATATGTCAACAGTCTTATTGTCAATTCGGCATCAGTATAATCCATAAAGAAACTGTATTTTTGTACAAACTTTACATTTTGTCGCCTCAACTCGCTACCAGTCTCCTCTGGTTAGCTGCGTCATTTTAGTGGGAGAGGACCGTAGGAATTAGAGGCGAACCGTTTCCAAAATTAAGATAAGTGCTGGTTGGTGGATCAGATGCACGCCGAATTAAACACAGACTCATTAAACATTTAATTAACCATCTATCATGTGTGTGTGACGGTATTTGATGAGTTTTTTGGCCATTACCGAAGTAACTATCCAGTTTGCTGCTTCTTGTTTGGTGCTGGAGAGAGTGTGCCTACGAGGTTACCATGTTAGGAGAAAATGTGCTTTACATGGGCAGTCTTTGGAGTGTGTAGATACTATATGTATGTTAGTGTGTCGCTGCTAGAATGAGCAGAGACCTCACCTCAGAGCAACAGCCCTTGGTCTCTCCTGTTGCGGTCATGTAGTCTCACATTACAAACAACAGAGTCTCACTAGGTAAATGTTTGTAGCCTGATATGTTCCGACTATTTTGAATAAAGATTGACACTGAGTAGTTGCAGCCTTTAGTAGTTGTACTTATAATGTAATATTGCTATGTTTTTTTTTTTATGTCATATTGTTTGGGTTTGTAATTCTGTTACAGCTGTCCAGGCTACTGTGTCCTGCAAAGACCTTGGCACACCCACTGTTCCCTGTGCAGCTCCATGGGGCTTTCAGTGATGTGGAGAAACTGAGCCATCACCACTGAGGCCTTCCATAGTGTTCTTCCACAGTGTTCTACATAAAGAGCATGGTGTCAGGGAGCACAATGGTGGACTCAAATGCAGCACTCGACACTCAGGTAAGTTGAAGGCAAGATTCTTTACTAAAGTCAGTTCAGGTTCGGTACACAGGCAATCAGTCCAGAACATAGGCAAAGGTATCCAAATCGACAGGCTCAAAATCAGGTCAAAAGACAGGCACTGGTAACAACTGAAAAACAACACACTGGAAGACGCTGGAAAGGCTGGCATGACATACAACACAATCTGGCAACTGGTCTAGTGAAGTGCACAGGTATATATACAGAAGCCAGGTGTAATCAAGCCGACTGGAACCAGAGGGCAACCACACCTCAGCAGGAAGTAGATTCACCTAGAATCACACAAAGAGTAAGTCACTACATAGACTAAGAAGCAGATCTTGTCATGACACATGGTAGGTGCAATTACTGAGAATATGACAATGTAAACAATGTAAGGAAAAGTATTTTAAGTGCTCAAAATAATGCACATGATCAGGCCTACTTGAATTAGTATAAATACTAAAAGGACCATAATTAAAAACTTTCCAAATGTCACAAAACTTATCAGGCTACATCAACACTGGGAGTGATCCTTATTAAAAAAAGAAGAAAAAGATTTAAATGTCAGTAACTACAGTTGGATCACCTAGAAATGGTATGCTATAAAAAACTAGATTCAAGAATTACACAATTACACTGGGCAGGTCACTTCACTGGTCACGTTATGGGATTAAAAGTGTCATTTAGGTTTCGTCTTGTCATACTATAATCACGTTGACATTAGCACTGTGATCACCACACACCCTGTTAAATACATGCTTCTTCATTCAGGACCAAATGTATCAGCAGTTGGACATCGTTAGCCCTGATAAAACTCGACAGTATAATGTACAAGTAACTGTGACTCTATGTTTTACAGATCATCTGAATGACCTGATGAAGCTCGTGTTTGATGAGGTGTTCCTGGACCCACCACACTCTCTTCACTTTGCTACTGTGTGCATTATATATACACAATTTATATTTCCATTTCAATGGATATGAATAAAGTGCTTTATTTTCAAGGAGGATTTTGGTCATTTTTAAATTTAGTAGTAAGGTTCCTGTGATTTTAGAGAAAAATATGTTCTTTCACAAAGGTTTTATGTAATTACACTGTTTAAATAGCTGATGTGAAAACCTTGTTAGATTTCATCCATGTAGAAGAGTTAAAAAACTGGTACATTGAATAAGCCGACTATGAAAATGTGAAAGATTTGCTATTAATTATTTACTGCAGGTGACTCTGTAAGCACAAGACATTTCTCTGTTTCACAGTCAAACTTTATTACGGTGTCGACAGATCACAATATATATTATACAATATTCTCTACAGTATTTTTAAAGAGTATCAAAAAAAATCTGCAGCTATAACAAACATTTTAAAGCATAAATATGGCAATAATTGTCTGACAACTGACAAGTAAAAACTTTTCCTCAGATACTTTGGTTACTGAGGAGTAACTACATAAGTTACTTTATAAGATCAGTAATTCCTTCTGTTATGTTGACATGGTAACTTACAGGATAAAGTCTGTTCCAGGCAGGTTGCTGCCTCATTATGGTAAGTGTCACTGGTCTGATGTAACTGAAGTGTAGTCAGGATAACACATGGACAGTTGCTACGGTAATCTATATACTATTTGATTTCTTTCTTACATTTATCAGGTGTCTTTTTACCATAAATAATTACTTTAATATTTCACATCTTCTATTGTTTCATATTGTAGGCTACTTTCCACCTCCACACCCTGATCAGTAGACCTACTGTAAGTGTTTACATACAGTGCTACATGCTAGCATGCTTCCTCTGTCTCTCTTCACAACAAATGTTTCCACTTCTCTGAGCTTTGTAGGTCACTTCTCACAAATGTTCCTGTAGAGACAAACGTAAAACAGAGTGTGTGTTTACGGTTTATGCATAAATACTAAGTTAACATTATGTGACAGAGATATGACGTTAAATAGCAGTATTTATCTGAGCCAAGAATCAGGGAAACTTGTAGTCTTGGTTGCCGATGTTGTGCGTTATTGAGTTTCTTGGTGTAGAAGGGGTTATTGTGGAGATGTTCAAGGTAGAAGTGAATCTAAACTCCGTTACAGTGATCCATGGCTGCAAAAACAGCGGTGGAACTGGGGTGGAGCATTTGCGAAGTTGGTGGGCGGTGCCGGCTCAGTGCCTGCTCTGCCACTTGGGGCTGACCAATCAAAGCAGGCTGGGCTTTTAGGGAGGGGAGCCTTAAAGAGACAGGAGCTAAAACGGAGCGTTTCAGACAGAGGTTGAAAAGTAGTACTGCAGCAATCGTCAATATGCGATAAATAATGTGTTTTTTGAACATTAAGGCATGTAAACCTATTCCAGTAGAACCCCCAAATAGAAGTATGTACCTGAAAATGAGCATATGTCCCCTTTAAGTTCATTTGAGGTTCATACATGACAAATGTGTAAGTGGTCCATAATACAAGATCATGCAACATATGCATTTTTTAAGAATCAAACATCATGCATACTATTAGAAATTATCTCAATAAAGCATATAGAGACCCATGATGTCACATTAACAGCAACTATAATGTGCATGAATCCAACCAGGAAATGCATACAAATAACACAGGTGTCAGGCAGCCTGGACAGTAATGTACAGTAGCTGTTAGAAATTGATTTCTAGGATACAGCTGTTTATTAGATTATTAGACAGAAATGATCAAGATGTTTTGCATAGAGATTAATGACGTGTCCACTGGTGGAAAATCAATTGGGAGCATGATCCTTGCTTATATGGGAAGATGACCAGGTCATGAAATCCATTACAGATACAGCCATGTGTAAACATCGTGATCACTGAATATTGGCAAAGAACATCCATACTAATATAACATTCATTCTTTATATCTCTTATGCTCTGTTCTCATCTTTGTCATCGTCTCTCTCCTCTTCAAAGCAGTTATTGGCTCCAGGCCTTCTGCTTCTTAACCACAATGTCATAGACACCACTGATCAGATTCTGACCAAATTTCAGGAAATAATCTCTGTTATTGCTCTACTGTGACATATCCAACATTACATGCATAATATCAGATAATCAGATTTGCACAAAACGTGCTTCTCATTTCTCCATGCTGGCACATTCTGAAATTGCACTGCTTGGCCAAAGGGTGTGCTATTTGTTTGGAGGCCACTCATTTGCAAGTGGCCCTGACAGAGAATGCATAATTCATGGGAGACAACATCTTTACTGTTGCCTTGTTTTATATTTGTTCTGATTATTTTTTGGACAAAAATATAAATGTAATTAGATTTCACCTTTTAAAACAAAAACGAATTAGATCAGTAGATGCACAAGGCATGGGACCAGTTCACAAACGTGTGGAAATCTAGCCCTCATGGTTTCCAGCTCATGTATTTTATGCACTGTTATCCCCTGACTTTAGACCTTCTCTGCTTACACTGATCCTGTGTGCATGTAACCCTCCCTGTTTACTGTACTGTGATCCTCCATGTTTGACATCCATGCTACACAGATTAGACTGCACAGGCAGATTGTGTGCCTCCCCAACAACAGCCAACAACACATTTGGCCTCAACATGAGGTCACAGCAACCTTTTGGGTCATGTGCTAAGGTGCCCCTTAGAGAAGACTTTGCCCAATTACAAGCCTCAAAGCCACTGTCCTCCGGGGAGGATGTTACCATTCTACAGCTGAAGTACAAACACATCATCACCATGACAACTCACCCCCTGACTCACCCACCCACATGCACACACACACACACACACACACACAGACACAGCAGAAAAAGGTACAGAAGTAGTCAACTCCAGGTAATTTTATATTCTCCATTTTTAGAAATAGTTTTCAATATAACATACAGTATACTGAATGTTAACTATTACAATGCACCACAAGTGTTTGCTACAGGTGCAGCTAATTCTGACAAGTTCAAGGCTCCAGTTTTAGGCTAACTGATTGGTAAGAGTGAACCAGGTGGGAGTTTTGGGAGAATTGTGACATTTATGAAAGTATTAGAGGCATGGCTTAGATGGAGTAGTAAATGTGGAGGCGAAGATCCTACTAACAAGTATTGTGTGTGTATCCAAAGCCTGATATATCTTATTCCTCTGTGCCCTAGAGCTCTATTGTCCAAAAACAATTAAAAACACATGAATGAGCCACACTGTTGCACTGGGTGACATGTTCCTTTATTACACGCACAATATCAGATAATCAGATTTTCATGTGGACATGGACGTAGTCAATCCAACATACACCACCCTGCTGCTGGAAATACTCACTAACGTACCAAATGTTTAATAATCCACAGCTGAAAATAGTTCCAAACAAATTTCCTCCTGTTTGAGTAACATTTGCTAAAAACTACAGGGCTTTGCTGTTGTAGGAAATGACTTTGACTTAGACTATACTGTATATCAGAGGTGTGGACTCGAATCACATCACTTGGACTCGAGTCAGACTCGAGTCACAAATTTGATGACTTTAGACTCGACTTGACAAAATCAAAAAAGACTTGGATTTGGACACCAATGACTTGAGCCTTTTGACTTAAAAATACTTGAAACCTTCCCAATGCCCAAAGATTAAAAAGTATGTTATTTAAAAAGTGTGCCACGAATCAATTAATTTCCTGAATCAACTAGCGTTAACGCTATTGAGCTGAACTTTGATTAAATCTGACAGCATCCAATCAAGTTGTAGGAGAGAACCATAAAGAACTAACGTTATGTCACTGAGTGGCAGTTGGAAAAAATTATACGCATTCACGTACAAAAACTACAAGGTGGTTAATAAAAAACGAATTGCAGTGTGCAAAACGTGCGGGTTGAAAATTATAGACGGAGATGCAACAACTTACAACTTTGTTCGACATTTTGAAGTTGCACAAACAATGGTAAGTTGAGGCTAATATTAACATCAAGCTAATGCTTAGTTAACATTAGCTTAACAGCCAAGTAAGTTTGCTAGCTAGGTAGTTAAAAAACTGAGGCTGGAAACTAACAAATCGCAAGGTAACGTGATGCTGATGTGACTCCCTTTATTGAAAATGAATGATTTCTGCCGGATTGCGTTTATACGATCCAGTTGGTGTGTTTCAAGCCTCAGCCCTAGACACAGTCAGTGCATCCAAGATTGATACACAGCTAGCTAGTTGATAATGAAATTAATAATATGAGTAATAAAGAGTAGTTTCATCTGCTATTCATGTAGGGTTATAAGGCATTTTCTGACATCTGTTTAATAGGCTTACTTCTTACAGATTTGAAGAATACCAGACGAACAAAAGCATCACAAATGAACCACACCAGCCTTTAATCTCACAGTTCATGGACACCCTTGTAGGGGAGTTCAGCACGAGTCATCCACAGCAGAAAGCTATCACCAATGCAATACTGTCCGATTTGGTTATTGATTGCAACTTGCCCCTGTCTATTGTGGAAAGCAAGAATTTTTGGCACTTTCTGACAGTAGTTGACAGTAAGTACAGCCCAGTGTGTTGGAGAACGTTGACTTCAAAAGCAGAGAACCTCACTGCAGAGGATGCTCAGTTGAACAACACAGACCATGTTTCAGTCACTGTGGACATTTGGTCTGACAGAAAGATGAGGGGGTGTCTTGGTGTCACTGTGCACTATATAGAGAAAGACGCAGAGAGGAGACAGCTAAAGTCCAGTCTCTTGGCCTGCAACCGCTTCAAAGGCTCACACACAGCCGAAATAATCTCAGAGCAATTTAAGGCTATGCAGAGAGTACAACATTAAAGATAACTTGGACTATATTATTAGTGACAATGCCGCCAACATGCAGAAAGCATTCACGGTGTGCTTCCCCATTGAACAAGAAGATGAAGTATATGATGAGGATCATCTTGTTGATCCAGAACTGGATGCTGCTATGGCAAAAAATCAAAGCTTGCAGTGTTTTGCGCACACTCTCCAGCTGTTGGTGGGAGACTGTTTGAAAGAAATGAAATTCCTGAATTTGGGGAACAAAGAGGCATCCCTGCTGCTGTCAACACAAGATGGAACTCGACACTGAGGCAAGTGAAGGCAGTTCTCCAATGTGATCATCTAAAGCTGTGTCATGTTCTAGAAAAGGCTGGGCACAAGGAGTTGTCGTTCACAGCACGGGAGTGGAGTCTGTTGAAGGAGTTGGTGGACCTCCTGAAGCTGTTTGGAGAAGCAACAGATTTGACATGGGGAGAAGATAGTCACAATCAGTTCTGTTGTTCCCTCTGTCCTGTCCCTGAATCACCACCTTGAGAAGCTGAAGCCTCAAATCTGTTTTCTGAGTGGTGTGGTCAGAAGTCTCCAGGCATCCCTGAACAAAAGATTTCTTGGAATCTTCATCAATGTGAAAATGGCCAGGACACAAGATGGAATCACTGCCCCCTTTTCAGATCCAGTCTCTCAGAGCAGCTGCCTTGGATCCAGACTTTTCTCTGATTTGGGTGGAGCACCATGTGCTGGTCAATCGTGAAGTCAAGGCGGAGGTGGCACAACGAGTGAAAGGAAAATATTATTGAGTTTAATTTAACTGACGGAAGAGCAAGAGAACCTTGGACAAGGGGAAGGGCTGTTTGCTGCATACCATAAGAGGCAGAAGAAGGATGTTGGGAGCACTACAGCTAAGTCACTACCTTGACATAGCTGAAGGACAGAACGCCCTCTTGTTCTGGGCAATGAACATGAAGACTCTTCCTTCACTGTTCCGAGTGGCCATCAGGGTCTTGGCAATACCTTCCTCCAGTGCTCAGATGGAGTGAGTTTTCAGCCATAGTTGCCCAATTGTGCACAAATGACTGACAGATTTTTGGTCAATTAGGTCTTTTGCAAATAAGATAACTGAGATAACAGAAAAAGCACAACCCTGTGGGTAAATGAAACTGTTTATGCATTTGTTGTTTATGCAACTGTTGTGTTTCTACCTCTCTCTCTCTCTCTCTCTCTCTCTCTCACTCACACACACACACACACACACACACACACACACACACACACACAGATTATTCCTCCATAAAGTAGGTGAGAACTATATTCTAGAGCCTATCCATTGTTTTTTTTTTTACATTAACTTTTTATTTCATTTAAACATGAAACATGCAACAACATACATGTAGCAGTTTCCCTGCTTGCGGGCTCTGCTAACAGGTGGATATATGAATGCACACACTGAATCATTCTTGAATACTGACTTTATTCACAATATTTACAACCGTCGGGGCGTCTCGCCGTCTTCAGCTCCACAGCTCGGCGTCTCAGGAATGCTCAGCTCTTTTCCTTTGCTGCCGCATGCGTCGTCAGCTCACAGCTCCTTCAGTTCATGGCTCCCCTCTCCTCAGTCCCTGCTGCTACTAAAGAGCACAGAGGTCTTTTTTAACAATCATTCCCACCTGTACTCCCAGATTGCAGGTGCTGACTCCCTGAGCCACTCCCTCCCCCTGCTTTTCTCTGCAGCTGAGCTCTTAACCACACCCTGCCACCACAATACAATATCACTTTAAACAACGAATAGTCTTACAGAAAATGTCTTACAAATTTGGGAAGAGAGTTATATTGTTCCATTATGAGATGAGTTAAATACAACAAGACAGTACAGAAACATACAAATTCATTATGTTGTGGTACTGGTTAATAGTGTTATGCTACGAAAGTGCAATGTCAGCACTACTTTTTATAATTAAGTTCAGTCATGCTTGTTTTAATAACAACATTTTAAAAAGCATTTAAAAAGCATTCGTGATTTATGTAAATTTAATATATTATTACTCTGTTGTTAAAATGGCATTACATTTGGTGAAGAGCACATAATGACTTGTTTAGGACTTGAAACTCAAAGTTTAGGACTTGTGACTTGACTCGGGACTTGCCTGTCTTGACTTAGGACTTGACTTGGGACTGTGCAAAGACTTGAGACTTACTTGTGACTTGCAAAACAGTGACTTGGTCCCACCTCTGCTATATATTTATTTTTATTTTGAAAGAATTTTGTCTTCACTAGGAACTAATGGGCTTGAGGATGAGTGCCACAGGGAAGTCAGAAACAGACAAACTAACAAATTGTTGGTTTTGATCTTTTCATGGGATTTGTTGACAATAAGCTCTATCGTTTAATGTTCTGCATAGGGCAAAGTGAGCCTTTTTTGTTTCTGGAATTGACATAAATGAACATATGCATAAAACATAACCAGTTTTGAGAAAGGGTCATTGTGATTAATAGGTGTGTACTCCAAGACAAGTCAAGTTTATTATATCACAAAATCACAAGTTTATCTCAGAGGGCTTTGCAGTCTGTTCATGTAACATATGGCACCCTCTATACCATTTTTCCGACAAAGTAAAGCTACACAAAAATCACTTAAAAGTCCTGGTCACACCAGAAAGCGGCACAGCAAAATTCACCCACATGTCTTCAAAAAATAGGTGGTGCTAGAGGCTTGGTGACAGAGGGACTACTTGCAGGGTTAGTTGATGAACTACTGTATCAGGCAAGCTAATCACTAACATTCTAGCAAGGCTGGATAATGCTAGTGCTAGTTAGACACAATAGCTCGCCTCATTTTGTTTAATAAAGAGCTGTCGAAGAGGAGCTTCCAAGTTTCTAGCTTGCTAACCGTCAGTTAACTAGTTGGAATATATTTGATATATATATATTTCGACTCTGTCTCATAACTGTCTGCAAACCTCTTTTGTGGAGCAGTTTATACTCCAGGAAAGGAGGGTTAAATAAAAGTGGATGTAGCAACACAGATAAAAGCTGCAATAGCTTCCTCCATTTTGCACTCACTAGCTTAAATTTGTGTGTCAAGGTTCACTAAATTTAACAGAAAAAGACAGAATAACATTCTGGTAGTAGAATTACCATATACGTCATGTATTAACAAAATGTAGGGTGTATACAATTTTGACAATAAACTTTAAGTGTAATGACTTGAAATGTTTCAAGATAATAGCTCCTATTGCCTTCAACATTCTGTAATTTTTCTCTTCAGTTCGTGTCAGTCAAACAGGCCTGTTTGCCTGCAACAGTAGGTCGTCCACCTGAGCATTTGGAACTCAGTGCTTCTGTGCTTCTTCATGCTGTGATGAGCTTGGCTCAGAGTTGCATAAGGTGCAGAGCCTTGATGTTGCCAGTTCAGGGAGGAAGAGATGCCTTATGTGCTTCTGTGAAAAGACATGTAACTGTTGTTAAATCCATGCAAACGTTCCACACACCAGAGATGCTCACAAGTCATTTTCTGCAAGTCCAAGTAAAGTCTCAAGTCTCTTGTGGTTGTCATGAGTGTTCTATCATCTGCTGCATGCCATCCGGTCTGCTTAGAACACTGCATAGCTATATCTAAGGAATTCAAAGCATGTACTGTATTATAATCACTCCTTTATCTATTAGCATACAGTATCAGCACTGATAACATGTTTGGTAGACAGGCTATTGCAATGAAATATGAAAAAAACACAAGAAAGCTTTCCTTTAAAGTTAATAACTGTATTTTGCCTTATAACATGAACATACAGCTACAGTACAGTCCATAATTGAGGTCCTACTTAAAAAAGAAAGGACTCCCTTGATGAATCATGATGGTGACAGACCTTGCCCCATATTGCGCAGACTAAGAACACATATAGAAATTGTTACCCCTCACACTGTCTAAGATGTCATAATAACATTCTTCCAATTAGTACTTCACACATCCAAATTATCTGATATATATATGTATATATGGTCTTTCTCTCGGTTTTACATTAACTGCAGATGGTGGCAGTGGAATGGATATGCCTTGTGTGAAAGTATTATAGCCAAAGGTTATGACAAATGGCATAGCAGCTGCACGTGTGCTAGCCATGGTGTTGTTGCTGCAGCTTACATTCATCTGTGGCCGCGCGCATCAGATGCGCAAGGTTACGCATGGTAATAAGGAAGGCTCATCAGTTTCCTTAATGTTAATGCAGTTCACGAGTCCCAAAGCTCAAAGTCTCCGAGCGAGTCTCAAGTCTTTTGAGGACGAGTCTGAAGTCCAGTCTCAACTCACTGTGTGTAAGTGTGACTCGAGCCCAAGTCGCAAATTCGAGTCCCCATTTCTGCCACACACACACACAGCAACATGTTAATTCAATTCAATTCAGTTTTATTTATATAGCGCCATATCATAACAAAGTTATCTCAGGGCACTTTTTCATATAGGGCAGGTCTAGACCGTACTCTATATATTTAGAGATACTTGCATACATGTATTATGCTGTGAGGAGACATTTGCAGGCTTGTTGGATTTGTCTAATTTTACTTCTGCTGTGACAGAGATACTGAACAAAGGTAGCCATCGTTTAGCTTTTCCCATACTGCACATTCCTGCAGCTTCATGGTGGTCCTCAAAAGGTTTAGAAAATATCAAAGCAATATCAAAATTCTTCTATATAAAGGCTCCCGTAGTTGCTATACTCTACCACTACAGAATAAATACAGGACTGAGGGTCTTCTTGGTGTGAGCTTTATTTCTCTGCTCAATCTGTTTTACTCAGAGGGTGCAAACACAGCAACACTGCTACACTGGTGCTGAGGTCAGGGGTGAGTCAGTGCCTCATGATTGCACTTTATTGGTGTGAAATCACTCGTCTCTCGCTCAGACACTGTCTCTCTCTGTCTCTTCTCCTGTCTTCTTCCCTTTCTCTCGTTCATACACATACATACACCCACACGTTACCAAGCGGGCACACAAAAGAACACACACAGACATGAGTGCACACACATACTTGTAAACTCTTGGAGCTTGTAACACTCCTCTCTCGCGCTGTCCTCCCTCTCCACCTCGCTCCTTTCTTCTGTCTGCTCTTTGTCTCATTTGGTGCCCAGCAGATGCCCGCTGTGCTGCCATGCTTCTGCCTTCTGATCTCAAATGGGCATGCATCCAACCGGTCAACATGGCACCTGCTGGGGGGTGCTGAAGTTGTGTGTGTGGTATATGGATACTCTGTGTGTGTTCTTGTGAGTTCAAGCTTTCAATTTCCAAGCCGAGCACAAGGCCTATTGCCTACAAAATAATCCCCCTTAACAAACAAGCAAAATAAACAATGAGATAAACAGTGAAACTTCAACTCATTCAAGACAAATGAGCTTGAAACTAGATTATTTGTTTTTTATTCAACTCAATTTACCAATTATGATGACACGAGACATAAATTCTTCTTCTTTAGACCTGATAATGAGCAGCTTCACCTGGGTTACATGACCCCCAGTACCCGGGTCTCCGTAGTGGCAATCAAATTAAAGCCAGATTTAAATGCAATTGTTGTGTTAATGTTCATAAATTCATTAAGAATGGCAATTCCGGTGAGCAGAAGGTATGCAGTGGAGACGACTTTATTAGATGTATGTTAGTGAAAAGGAGAATACTGCTGATTAGGAGAAAACACACTCAGTCAATCACATTTCTTGCAGTCCTGACGTAGTATCTTCGTAGCCGCTATACCCCCGCAGTGTAGTTACATTTTTGAGGAGGTGCAAGACTATGTAACTTTTGTTACCCCTGCGCCAGTAAAATCTCCAAAGTGTGTGGTGAGGAAATATGACCCTGAATACATTTGGATTCATAATGGCAGGCAGTGATGCTGAGCTGAAAGCACAGTGTGTTGATTGTCGTGAAATCCTGTCAAATGAGGCGCTAAAACCATCGAAGCTCCAGAGACACTTAAACACAAAGCACCCAGGATGTTGTGGTTTTTTTTCTCATTTATTTGCAAAGGTGGTCCTCGGAAATGTTTTAACAATCAGAAGTGGGCCTTAAGTTACAAAAGGTTGAGAACCCCTGGCCTATAGTATAGCTTCAATAGCTCCTACATACAAGCTCCACACTCTTAAAAGACTCCTACAACTTGTTTCAAGAATTTCAAGAATCAAGTGTTTTTTAAAGCGAGAGTATGTAACTTTTCAAAGAAAAAATAACACATTCCTTTTCTTACTAATTAACACAGAGTCAGTTTGCTGACTTTTTGACTTTTCACTACTTGTGCTACTGTTACACTATGTTTTAGAATTTACCATTATCCTGTAATTGCCATTATTGTGCCACAGTTCAACACAAGTTGCATAGTCTCGCTTTAATATTAGTGCAGTGCTCTACCTGAAGTCCAACTAGATTTTAGGTTTAAATAGAAGATCATGCAGACTTAAATATGTTGTTTTTGCAGTCAAGGCTGTAGAAAATGTGTTGTCTTCTTCTTGTACATATTGTTCTGATTTTGATAAGCAAAGCTATCTTTTATCTTCAAGTTTTTTATGATTGCTTACACACTAAAATAAAAATAACACACAGTTAATGAAACCTGACACTCAAGGGGCAAAGCCTCAGCCCAGATCTGCACCACTAGAAGCACATTCTCAGCCTCACACTTTTTGCACAACACCACACACACTTCTCTACACTAGGCACAGAAATCTAATATGATTGCCATTTCAAGGCACTGCCATACAAAATATCACCCCTATAACCAATTGATCAAACACACCCGTCAGGTGTACAGCCACTTTGGTGCTTAATTGTAATCTCACCAATCAGGAGTAAGCACCATAAAAAGAATACATGTGAGTGTACCTGTCTTCAACAAAAATGGAAGGCAACATTGCAGTAAGAGGAAGAGGGAGAGGGATACATTGTCATCTGTGACAATCTATCTTTCCACCGATCTTCTCTGGTCCAAAACTGGTTTCATTAGCATCCATAATTTTGAAAAATGTCCTTAACCCCATTGAGGAGGGTTTTTTTCAGCATTGTGGTGGAAGGTTTACGATCTCCAGCCCTATGTCAGGATACCCCTCATTCAAACCATGGAGGAGGCCTGTGACCAAACTGATGCATGGTCTGTGCAAGGATGGATTTGCCATTCAAGAAGATTCTTCCCTCACTGTCTTGCAAGAGAGGACAGCTTGTGATGTCAACAAAGTGCTATGGCCAGATCCAGCTAGGCGAAGAGATGATTTTTTTTTATGTAATTGTATATGTATTGTAAATGTATGCTTTCTTTTTGTCTCCCCAAATGTTTTTGCTGTGTGTATGTGCTATATTCCATTTAGAATATGTTGTGTTTTGATTTTCAGTACAAAATGCAACTTTTAAAAACTTGTCTTCTGTGTTGTGTTTGGTCAATATATTCATGTACTTTACTCTAACAATATCTGAAAAAATCAAACCCAGACTATATCAATAGAGAAGCAGAAATGTTAAAAGTGTTTTAGATTGAGCTCAGCAGTGTGTAACTGGTAGTTTTGAATAAAGTGTTTCATTTTGCAAAAGATCTTATGTGAAGTGTTCTGCTACTTGTGTGTGTGGTTGTGTGAATTGTGTGTAGTGTTTTTGCAAAATGAGCTCTGTTTTCAAAATCGTGCTTAATCGTAAAAAACTGTAATTGGCTGTGTAGTTGAGATACCCCTGTGAAGTTGAGATACCCCTACCCGAGGTAGAACAAAGCACAACCATGTTTTTTCATAACTTTAACATATCTAGTTTTTGAAATGGATGGTTGTATAAAAATATTTTACTGCAAAATTACTTTATTTGGTGGATGATTTGGTGGAGAGGTGAGGTGCCTGCGCAGAGCCCAAAGCACTAAAAGACAATACGCACCCCAGCCACAGCCTGTTGGAGGAGCTGAAAGGCCGAAGTCTGTCTCTCAACTGCCCCCAACTGAAGATTCGTTTAGGTAGCGTGCACTAAGAGCCAAGTACCAAACCGTTGTTTGGTGCCACAGCCATCACAAAAAAACACTGCTTTAGAGTCTTGTGTGAATCATTTTGAAAATATTGTGTCATGCAGCCTGTTGGCTCATAGTATCATCATATCTTGTATCTAGTGTTATTCAAATATATAGTGTATTTAAAATGATAAAGAAATGTCTGTTGAACCTGTTTGCATTAAAAGTATATAGTTTTTGTCTTAATCTATAGTTTGTGTCCTATGTCCTATAACACTAACATTAATATAAAAGATGTTACTGGGTGAATTGATCAAAGAAAAATTCCTGATGTTTCCCTAATAAGTATCATAAAATATAGCACATCATCAGAACATCATCAGAGACATTTAGAATGCACATAGTCTACAACTACTGTGGTTTAATGTTGATATGCCATCAGCTGGGAACCAATTAGCTAGCTAATTGGCTTAATATTAGTTGCTAATCCATGGGAACATTTTCCTTTTTCTGTGGTTTTCAATACTTAAAAGCAGAGCTTCTCTGTAAGGATTCCATCTTTTTTGTTAGTATGTCAATAAAGCAGACAAACGTTTAGCAATCTTACTCTTTTTAAATGTATAGATAGTATACAATAGTATGAAGAATAGTTTGAAGAATATCACTTTATATAATGTGTAGAAAAAAATATGGAGAAACTACAGTAGGTAAATCTTAAAAGTATTAATGATAAATAGTAGGCTAAATGTCATCTATATATCACTGATTTGAATGGAAAAAAACAATAGGCTATATAAATCATATGCAAATACGGAGGACCCTAGTGTACATCTATACTTTATATAATGTATTATTATTTTATTGTAATAAACTAATAAACTGAATTCATTTTTCCAATTCATTCAGTCAAAATTTTCAATTAAATCATGAAAATATTGTGTCATGCAGCCTGTTGGCTCATATTATCAGCATATCATATATTATTCAAAGGTAACATAAAATATTAAAAAAGAATGTATTCAGAATGATGAAGAAGTGTTTATTATTATATAAGTTATAATATGTAGTTATATTATATCTTGTTTTTTGGCTCTATGGTTTGTGTCCTTCTCTTCACACATTTTCACCAATAGGGCCCCATTGTATGTGTTTGAAGTGCTGGCTGCACTAGCTACCTGTTAGGGGCTGATGAGATCAGAAGGTGAAGTCAATAGGCAAATAACCTACTTTTATGATAAGACAACAGTCTTTGGTACATATAAATGACATTTTTTGGTGATTGGTCTCCTTACTTTAATGATGACAGACATATACATACATACCTTTTGGATTTTTAATTTCCTATTCAATTTCTGCCTAAAATTCATGTGTGTTTAAGTGTATACATTTCAAAGATGGACAAAGATATTGATGAAATCTTGTTGTGTTTAATAACTGTCTGTGAACATCCAGTCCAAATTTGGT
>LKNJ01007189.1:0-13448 GCA_002120245.1 Maccullochella peelii
GGGTGAGCCCAGCCACCCTTCAGAGGAAACTCATTTCGGCTGCTTGTATCCGCAATCTCATTCTTTCGGTCACTACCCCAAAGCTCATGACCACAGGTGAGGGTTGGAACGTAGACTGACTGGTAAATCCAAAGCTTTGCCTTCCGGCTCAGCTCCTTCTTCACCACAACGGTCCGGTACTACGCCCGCATTACTGCTGATGCTGCACCAGTCTTCAACTCATAGAAAATGTTAATATTCAAGATAACATACCACCATGCACTCTTAACATTTCACACAAACAAACCTTTTGTGCTTATCTGATATATAAAACAGGTCTAGATATGTTATATAACAATGGAGAAAGAATCTCACCTGGAGCTTTTTTAAGCAGCCAACCACCACACAAATCTCGCATCTTGGGAAATTCTTCCAGCAGTAATCTGCTTCTCAGGAATAAGTTAGCCCTGCTGTCATTGTGGACATGCTTTTGTCATGTTGACATGTCCTCAGATGCAGATGGCAGAAAACATCATAGCCCAGTTAATATGCCAGACAGAGATGGTTATAACAATAGTGATACTTGGGAAGAAGAGATCATTTACTAGATGTAAATATTGGAGCTGATTCTCCATAGAGGTTTTTCAGTCATGTGGTTTAGGTGACGTTACTCGTGTTGTTCCGCCATCTTGCTGGTCAATCGCAACAACTGTGCCATCGCTAAGAATAGCATATAATCAGGATTTAGTATCTTTATGACTGGTGTTTGATGAGGTGGAATAGCTTAATGATGACTGGACAGCCCGCTATCAGATGAAGTTAGATGTTGACAGCAGGGCCGGAGGTGGCTATGGGCAGGGGTGGGCTCAGCCCACCCAAAGGTGCGTCTTGCCCACCCAATCAAAAGTTAAGAAAAAAAATGTGTTCACCCAATGGAAAATAGCACAGAAAATACCAGTACAGTTTCTAACTGCTTCCCACCTCCTCTTCTTGTCATGTTCAAACGCGACCAAAAAGCTCTGAAGCAGACCTGTCTGCTGTACAGTCTCTCGGCATGAACAAACATGATCTCCCATGGCTCAGATTGCACACGCAGAGGGCAAGGCAAAGCAAGTAAAAGCACACACTGCTCGTGAAAAATCGAAGAGAAGTTTGCCCCGAAGGCAGAAAACGTTCTGCCAGAAAGCCTTTAGAAAGTCAGGTGATGTAGTATAAAATAAAGTAGATGAGTGGATCATATGCTGGACTTTCCTCCGGTAACCTGCAGTTCAAGTCCTGTTTTAACCCCAAACATGACCTTTCGCAAACCTAACCAAGTAGTTTTAGTGCAACCACATGTTAGAACGGCTTTCTGAAGAAAGCCTTGCCAGGGATTTGAACTGGCAACCTTCGGGCTAATAGTTTCTCTAACCTCTCTGGGCTACCTACCGCCCAAGTTGCCCACCTATTATTTTGACCAGCCCACCCTAATATAGCAGGCTAAAACCGGCCCTGGTTGACAATCTGCCTGATCCGTACCAGCTGCCATGAAGTTTGTTTAGTTCACCCAACGATCTGCAGGTCACTGCCCTACCGACACCAGTGATATCTGCTAACTAACGACCGGACTGATTCTCCGTCTCCGTACACCAAGAATGACTGGTTTGATTTACTGTGAATGGGGGGGTAGATAACTACATGATTTTTCTATCAGTACAGTACCCACCTTCACTGACACACACATGCTGCAAACCACTTCGCCTGGGAAAGTTGGGGTGTAGAAAGCAGAAAATAAAAAAATAAAAATGCGTGGATGAATGCTAAGCACTGGGTTGCACAATTTAGCTCACATTGAGCATGACCATTAAGAAGAGGCTATGTCTTGTAAAGTCATTTATTAAGCAATGTTTTGAGATAAAAATTATAAAAAGGCTTTGATCTGTTGAAGAGGAAAACTGTTAGCACACTGTAACAGATTTTTTTCTTATTAAGTAAAGATAATACAACATTACCTGTTCTTACTGTAACACAGGGCTGGGCGATTATTTGAAATTTATTTTCAATTACGATTTTGGCTTCCAACAATTATGAAACAAGATAACATTCAAATTTACTGATACACATGTGTGACTATTTTCTAGAACTACTAATTCCACTGTCACAGGTACTCCGGTTGTTTTGCTCCAATAATACCTTCATAGGTAAGGACTGGGGCCTCGGTGAGGCCGTGGACAGCGAGCCCTACGAGGCATGAGGTTTCGCAGGGGAACAGACTCCTTCTGCTGCCGGTGGAAGTTGCGGGTTTGGTGGGAGGGCCTACCCCAGGTTTAATGAAAATGGATCAAAACATGAGAAACAGCTTTCAATATAAAGCAGTCCAATACAACACCACCATTAAACTATTATGCCATTAAGGAACACTATAAACTGGATCAGATTGTAAAAAGGTACCCATTAAGCAGTAAAGGATATTATACAGCATTCCGCCGTGTCCTTTATAAATGTATTGTTGAATTTCTATGGTTCATTTGTGTATGGAGAGTTGCATACCATAATATTACAAAAGGTGTTTGTATGTGTGGGAGTGTGTACTTACACTTACATTGAAGCTGTAGCCGCCTCTCGCTAATGTGAAGCTCTTGTTGACCTGTGTACAGGCTGTTTTCAATACAGCGTTTGGCCCAACACTTGAATACAACACTTGTGATTTCAGAAGGCTTAAAAAGAAACAAACGATCTGACTTTAACTCTTTGTGTGGATGGTGTACTGTGGAAAACAAATCTCTTAAATCTCGCCAGATCTTATTCCATTTGTTTTTTTTAGCTCTCCTTCTTCCATGATTGTTTTGTGGTCAAAGAGATATTGAAAAGCCCTGAAGCTGGTGTTTCAACTATTGATTTTTTTGTAATGTTGGCAATCTTGGAATAGATGCTCATTCTACTATAAGGCCCACTATATGTTTCTTTAGTTAAGCCAGCAGACTAAAACATGGCACTCTAACAGTAATAACAAAAGGCTCTGACCTGATTTGAAGGATAAGAGAGTTCAACAAAAATATGAGGTCCTGGAACTGTGCACTTACACTGCTGTTGCCCTTTGCTGATGTTGTCTCAGCAGTGGAGTGGCAGCGATGCTGCAGGCTTGAAGGCTTGCAGAGTGTGGAGAAATGTCAGGGTTTTTTCTCTGTTCTGCACTCAAGAAATCCCTCTCATCTCTCTCAAACCTTGACGACAGTGATGTAGTCTGGAATTAAATGGTGGGTATAAGCAATAAAAGCAAAAATCAATTGTATATTTCATAAAGGAGTGTTTTGTTAATGGTAGTGCATGTGTAATGCTACATCTACATCTACTACGTTTTCATTTTAAAACTGTTTTAAAACGAAAACAATCTCCATCTATACTACACGCCTGAAAACACATATCACATAACAATTCATGTGCTCTGGGCATGCACATGCCGGGGGAAACAGGAAGCAGATTGTCAACTGTGTGGCTGGTCGCTTAGTTAGTTGCAGGAAATACTACAAACAAAGAACAGCGATGGAGAAAAGTAAGAGCAGAGATTTCTCTGCTTGGACCGACGACCAGGTGGAACTGTTACTAAAAGGAAGTGTAATTCGTTATCCATGTTGAATTAACCGCTGGTAGTCAAGGCTGATGTGATAAGGACGTGTTGTAGCTGATAACACCCAATCAGGAAGCGAGTGTGGGTGTCTGTGTCATCGTTTTAAAACGTCTCTGTTTCTGCCCGTCCTCACTAAAACCCAATCTGGAGTTTTCTAACTAAAACGGGGTCAGCAGCGTTTTAAAAGGTCTCCATTTTAGGGGTTCAAAAATGCCAGAGTAGTGTGGAGGCTAAACGTAAACGTAGCAAAAATCATGCATTTTGAACCAGAAACGTATTAATGTGGATGTAGCCTAAGTCTGGGTAAAGACGCATGCAATCCGTGTGTGTGTCCATGTATCTATCAGACCATGTAGATGACTGCATCTGTGCTTGCATGTATCCATGTGTGTTCAGGCCAGATCAGACCAAAGATTCACAGCGAGACAAAACCGTTTTTGAACGTTGCAGGGAAAAGTTGCAGCGGTGTAAAAATATATTGTACTTATTTACTTTGTTGATCCTCTGACTTTTCCTCTAGCGCCACCATGAGTTTGACATTTGTGATTTGGAGTGAAATGTCTGTTGGACTGATTGCCATAAAATTTGGTACCGACATTCATGTTCCTCACAGGATGAATTGTAATCCTGTTTGTCCAGTGCTTTAGTTTACCTGCACAACTAATGACATTCCCATCAGCCTCAGCTGTACTTTGTGTTTAGGGCCAATTAGCAAATGTTAGCTTGCTAACTAAGATGGTAAACATGGTAAACGTTATGTCTGCTAAACATCAGCATGTTCGCGTTGTAATTGTGAGCATTTGCTTGTGTTGGCATTTAGTGTGCTCCCACCAGTTACAGTCACCTGATCCCCACACCCACCTGGTCAGCTGCTACTCAATCCACAGTTACCCTCCTTGTATTTATACTGGAACATTTCCACCTGCTCCTTGTCAGTCTGAACCATCCAGCCTTTTTTGTTTCAGACATTGTTTGTGCCCATTTGGGCTTGGTTGACTGCGTACCTGTTGCCAACCTTTGATTGCCTCAATGATCCAAACCAAAACCTTGCTTTACTGAGCCAACACAAACACTTTGTTGACTGTGGTCTTTTCATGGTATTTGATGACATTAAGAAAACCATAGACTACATAACTACAGAACGACGCCAGCCTAACCTTTTAAAAAAGAAAGTTTGTTGCTTAATACCATTCACCGCTTGCTGGATTGGTCAAGTGTGCTCTGTTCAGTTTTACAAGGGAGTAACAATACGGCTGAGGTACTGATGAAGTGCAGTAAAATGCAGGCAGATGATATAACAGATGGTGAGACCTTATAGTATTCTGCTTATAGTATCCTCAGTAGTGCGATCTTATCACACTTTGTGGTGTCATTATAATAGTAATAGTAGTAGTAATATTTTTACAGGACCTTATGCTAAAGTGTGTTTGTGGTTATAGGCATTTTATGGTAGATGTGTTTGATTTTCTTAAAGGATATTATACTGTATAGCTGTATAGCTATGGTTCATAAGGCTTCTGTTAATGTCCCTGATGTCGCTCTCTCTTGGACCATTTTGTCATCATTACATTTGTGTGACCACCTCTTCCCACGTCCTCCTTTATTTTCCTCCGTGACTCCAGCGTTCCCTCTCTGTGTCTCTGACTCCATCTCCCCCTCGCTCCCCCTGACAGTTTGCTTAAAGCATACTTCAAACCAGACCAAGCCTTTTGACCATGACAGTTTGAACTTGCATGTGTGTGAGCAGAGGGAACAGCTCCTTTCATCTTTAAATAGGCAGGCCAATTTTCAGGTCCCTTCTGTCTTGGTTTCCAGTTGGGTTTGTGTCTAACTTTCGCTCACATCTCTGACTAACATCCCTCTTTTATTTTCTTTCTTTCTTCACCCCCGCTCCTCTTTGTCCAAACTTTCTTACTCCTTTCCCTGCATTTTCTCTTTCTCTCATCCGTCTTTCTTTCAATAACTTTCAGTTCATTTCTGTTGAGTTCAAATAACCCTCATTGACACAAACCGCCTGCTATGAATTTCAGTTGTTTTTCTTTGCTCTTTTTACAGATCATTCAGGGAAAGACTGTCTCCATTAAGGCATCAAAAAATGTGTGTCTAACCTCCAATTAAGGAGTTCTGCTGCTCTGCACTGAAAGGGCAACATACTCCGGTGGTGTATGGCCCGTGTCAAACACCTGGAACCATCGTTTTCTATGTAAGCCCACAAACCAGCTGCGTCTTGCCACTGTCCCATTTCACAGCATCAACCAGCATCAACTCTCCAGGAAAACAGCATTTTTCCCCCCACATCCACTTCATGCACATCCAGGCTATCCTGCATCGACTACTTCTTCTGCCTGTACAGCATGGTATGTGCTACGGGCATCAAATGAGGCAACGCAACATGACACGGCTAATATGAATGGCGCTTTATAGTTGTGGAGGCTGCATCCTTAAACAGGGCTTGACTTTGCAATGTTCATGTAATCGGGACTGATTGGAAGAACAAATTCCAGGTCTAGAAAGTATATGGATTGATGAAGTCTCATTGCTGCTGTGTGCCTGACAGAGCTATTGATGAGGTGAGGCTTCACCTAAGGTCCTCTCCTTGGTTTGGCAGAGGTGAAAGCACGAATAGAAGATATTTGCCTGGGCTGACTTGTGTGACAAACTCAATGAAGGCATTAAGACAGAGTGTGACTGCCAGCTTATTCACCACTGCCTCAGATCCCACTCTGCTGCTGCTGTTGAGAACTAGCTTCCCAGTGGAAACCAGCGCTCTCATGAGTTCTCTGCCCGGACATTCACATCACATTAGCTGCAAGCTAGCAATGGACAATGGAGAAACCTATTTCCTTTGCTCAGTGGATCAGTGAAGTGTTGGAGCTTGTAGGAGGCTTGTTGGAGCCAGTATCTCACCCCTGGATGATGTGTTGGCAGACCACTTCATCTCTACTTCTGCTCCTTGGCCAATTCCCTATGTGGTGGAATACATGAATTAGATACTAACACTAATTTTACCCTTTAATTTGTTCTATTCTATATTGTCCTTAGTATCTTGAGTAACTGTTATGACCCCACTGACCATTAAACGCGATGTTGAACTGATGTTGAAAATAGAACGTTATTATTCCTACTTTTCCGCTTTTAAAGTGGTTCAGCACACCAATTGCTCCATGATCACCAGAGTGAAACAGATTTCTCAGTATCAGTGAAAGCCCTCATCTCTCCTCTCCTCTTCCTGAGTTCAGCCAAAGTGTTAGCGAGAGAGTGAGCCCAGTAGAACTTCACTGTAATCCATTATACATCAGTAGGAAATGTTAATGTGATGAGAGGGAAAACCTTAAATGAAGAGAGAAAGAATGGACAGTCTGCTTGTGCTAAGGGATGCTTAACACGTATGTGTGTTGCAGCTGCACATAATATAATTTTTTATGTAAACAGGGCTGCCCCCTGAAAGTCGAAGATTCGAATCATCAGTCGTCGACCCCCTCGACCGTCGACCGAGATTCTTCACGTCAAGCAGTCGCTTTTTTGTTTTGTTTTCTTTGTCACTCAGTGTGCAGTCAGTGTACTTCTGGGGACATTTCGTCCCATCCGCTGTGTGAAGATGTCTGCGACGGATACAGGCAGCTGCCCAGGGTGAGTCTGGGTAAGATGGATGCAGCTGCCCGGAGGAAGAGAGGCCTCGCCCGATCAGGCTCTGAGATAACGATATCTTCTGCCTTCTGCTCAGAAGTGGTGAGTTTACAGCTCACAGCAACTTAATACGACACAGTCTTCGGCTTTTGTTTGATATCTAGTGTCTGATCCGTTGGTAGCATAATTAGCATGCATTAGCTCAGAGGACTAACTTGGCTTGTTTACTATATTACGTGAATGTCACTGTCACCCTGAACGTCCCGCCGAACTCCATTCAAAAATATGGCACTTCAATAAAGGATTGAATATTTGTATTGAACAGCCAAATCCGATTCGACTGACAAACTTCTGAGTTGGGGACTACCCTCGTACACATACTTCACCAATAAAGCTGATTCTGATTCTGATAACCCAATTTCCGTTTTGAAATATTGTTTTGAAGCTTTCCTGTCCCCTAGTGGTCAAAAGTTGGGCAATGCATTCTGGCAACAAAGGGACGTAATAGTATTGAACAGATTTAAAGTCTAGTAAACTCATTGTTTTGTGGTTGTTCTACTAAAATAAATTAAACACATTAATAAATGTCTCAAACATGTTGAATTGAGTTTAATGTTGAATTAATCTGTATAGATTGTGTATATAAAGGCCTATCATATGTATAATATATGTTCCTACTTTGTCTTTACACAATATGATTTCACCCCATCTCAATTTTTCCAAGCTAAAGTTTATTCCTGATCAGAAGACAGGGCACACACACACACACACACACACACACATTTTCAGTTGTGTATGTATGTGTGTGTGTTTGTGAGGGATGTGTGCATCTGTACAGCAGTCCAGACCTGTGCACTTACATAATCAGGTCAAAGCCTTCCACTTTCTCTCTCTATATTTGTGCCAAGCAAGGCATTTCAGCAGGAAATTGCATAGCATTGCTAGCTCTGCCTGCAGGAAGAAACAGTGGGAGAGAGAAGTTACTTGGCTTGTAAATTATGCTAAAATGAAGAGTATTGATGTGTGGAGCTGCCAGTTATTGCTGGAAGTGGGAGGAAAGGGCACCCCAGATTCTCTGATTTACCAGCTGTCTTTTATTTACTACATAGGATACTAATACTAGGACATTTATCTACTTAACCCATAATTGGGGTGGGGGGTTACCTGGGTGCATGTTCTAATTCATAATCTCATGTTAGTAGTGTGTTGAATTTTGCATATTTAATCATGACCAAGCTCTTTCCCTAATCTTAACCAAGTGGTTACTTAACCTCAATATCAGTGCTCAGTTTAGTGAGTGGGTTGTTTATTAATGATGATTTATTTGGACTTTACAGACACTCAAACAAATAAATACACATAACGTTTTTTACAGGTGCCAACCATTGCCAAGTTTCTCATAGCAAACAAAACTCCAGAAAACCTTGTTCACCTTCCAGCTAGGTGCTAGCGTTTTCATCAAACGATGTCATTTATCTCTTTCTCGAAAGTTCTCTTATGTCGCGTCTTGCCAAGGAGAGTGGGGAGACCAACAAAAAAAAACTGCCTTCAAAATAAGAGCCCAAAACGATGTCAGAAATGAATAGAAAATAAAAATGATTAAACCTCATATAAAGCCAAATTCTAAAGTAAAGGTAAACAGTCATTTTAAAGGGTCATTCACTTTCAAACAGCTTGTGTGGCCTAAACGCCAGGCAGTCTGCAGGGGCTCTAGATAAGCACGCGTTACACCAGGCAGCATTTTTTTGTTGAAGGAGCACTGCAAGCTCACAGTCAAACCAGGGACTGAGTCGATTTATTTATTCTTATTTTCTTAACAGGGGCATGCTTGTTAACAATGGCACTAAACAGGTCGCAAAACAAATACTTAAAATGAATAATTTTAAACCCCACAAGTTCTTGGATAGTTCAAAACAAGCTTAAAGTAATATTCAGAAGAAGCCTAATGATTTCTAGCTCTTAATATGCTTTCAGTGGCATTTACGTTTTGACCCTAATCCAACCCAGAGAAGCTTGATTACCACATGGTGATTCTTTAAGATCTTCTATGTGTCCAGGTTAAGACACATGCATTTGAAAAAAAGGAACTTCTTGAAGTAGGAAGGCGAGGCTGGCGAGGCTGGATGCTCTGGGAGCCTGAGGCGAGAGTTTTATGGCAGCTTGTCATCTGCAAACGACTTCCAATGTTTTTCTCCCATCACAACAGCTTTCAAGGAGCCGCCAAGGAGGACCTTCCGAAATGTTCTTTGGTCCCGGGGGATTTCTTGTGATGCTCCATTGTTTGAAGTGGGTACAAACAAACCAAAGTGGGCCTCGTGACTGGCAACTCGTTTATTCTTCCAGTCCTTCTGTGGAACATTTTCACCAATGTACAATGCACAACAATATAAATCGTGTTTCATAACTGTTGCATAAGGCACCGTCTTTTCAGAAAGCACTTTTTCAAGGTCCAAGTCAATCAGAAACCATTTTTCAAATAGAGAGGAACTTTGTTCCTGAAGACTCTCAAGGGTATAGTACAGATTAGGAGTGTAATGATTTATGTATTCATGCAAAATTATTTGGTGCATGACGTTTCAGGGCCCTACAGTCGAATAACAGTCTATGGACTGCGGTTTTTGACCAGTGCAAAGGCCTGATGTCATGTGTTACATCTCTGAAAAGTCCAGGGGATGAGGGGAGTAACAGTAAAAATTTACCCAGGAAAAAAAATCAAAAGGAATGAAAGCATAGGCCCAAATAAATAATTTATTAGCAACTTAGCTCAAAGAAATATATTTACAACAAAGACCATAAATGACAACAGAAATCCAGCTTCCTATAAACAGAAGGAGATGCCGGGCCGAGCCATACACAAAGTTTTAATAACCACAAATTGCTAATCGGGTAATAAACACTGTAAACACCCTCCCTTCAAAAAGGGAGTAAGACTACAGGCCTCCGTACACTTCAACTCGAGTTAACAACATGCAGACTGAAAACTGCCGAACTTCGCCTGCGTCTCCTCTCCCACCCGCTGCAGGAGGGGGAACACTGAGGCATCACTAGTCGATCACTGAATGAGCTTCTGAGTCCGTTAAAAACACGGTGACACGGATGGCCCTGAAAATACAGAACCGTTCTTAGTTTGGCCCTTGTTCTCTTTTCTACAGTGACCTCAAGTGAGTCTGGGGTATCATCTTATTGATCCCGTTTTTATTATCTGCAGTGATGCCCCCCCCCAGCAGAGCACAACATACAAGAGGACACTAGGTAAGATTCCCGGATCAAAAAAACATGAAGTGTAACTTGCTAAATAACTAATGCATTTTAAGAATTTCAAATGTAACATAACTTTTGCCAAACCAGTTCTTAAATATGAAAACTACTGGGTGAACGAGCTGTATTTTAAGATACAGAGTAATACAGCTTCCATCTTCAGGGTCTGTTTTTCAAGAATGTACTGTAAGCATACATGAATAAATAATAACTCCTTCAATTGTGTTCTACTTTGGTAAACACACACACAGCCAAACACTGATACTGTAATTATGTTATAACAATTTCACATTTAAAAGCTGCAGCCTGTTTTTGACGATAGACAGAAGGTATGACTGTGTGAGAGAAATTGTCGTTCACAAGTAGAAAATAGGAATTAGCACAGCATTTCTAAATCCTTTGAATATCTATTCCTTAAATTTTAAATGAGATGTCAAATGTGTGTGAAGAAAGAAGAAAAAAAGAATCCACCGCCTTATATGCTGAATATATACGTGTTTATGCACACAGGCCAGCCTTGCTGCGACTGTATCCTTGTGTTTGTCTGTGTGAAGCAGAGCTAGAAATTGAAATGTGTGGAATGACTTAACTTTGGAATATGCGCTCTGGTTTGCATGTTGCGTGTGATCCCTGATTGCTCAGCAGGAGAAAGACATTTATATGGAAATGTATTGTATACTGCAATCAGCCTGGCATTTATGTTATTGTGGCTTTGCTGGCAAAACATTTTTTACTTTCACTTGATGTCACGGCTGTCACCCATCCATGCATTCATTTTTCACACCAATTTTGTGTCCCTTTTGTATATATAGCAAGCTTTAATTATTTGGATTGAATTCCCTATGTAAAAGTCAAACATAGACCTTTGTTATTAAGATAAGATTTTATTGATTCCTGAGGGGAAATTCGGTTGCTGCAGGAGGTATACTGTATAAAACTAATATAAGAATAAGACCTCCTCGTCTCTTTTTACCGCTCTGGTTTCCCCTGTCCGCCCGTACTGCTGTGAAACCAGCTGGTTTAAGCAGGATGTCCGATATATTCCCATTTAGCCATGTCTCCATGAGAGCACGCTGGCTGTTCACCAAGGCGGTTAGTTTAAGACAGGGTTTAAATTTCCTGTGCCTCTCGCTTAAATCCACAACCTGGAGTGAATCTATGGTTGCACTGAGAGAAGTGTTGTCCTTTATTTTAATATGAGTTTTTCTCTATCCAGATGACAGTGAAAGACAACAAACTTCAGACCTCTGGGTAATAAAAATGAGAACATTTAAATTAGGGTGACCACATGTCCTGGTTTACAGTCCTGGTTGTAAATGGAGCATCCCAGTGTCCTGAGGAAACTGAAATATATCAATATGTCCCGGTTTCAACGGTTTGTCTGTGCAAAATACACACTTTTCAAGAGTCATAATATTCATTTTCCCCACACAGCCCGGCCCACGCTTGACACACAGGCACAGAAAACACCAGAAAATAGTTGTTTTATAAATATCTTTTCCTCCACTTCAGAATCCTCTGGATAGAAAAACATGACTGAAGTGAGCGCCACAGTTTCTTCCCTCCATCCCACTCTTCAGTACACAAAAAACACACAGGATGTTTTGTCTACATATTTATATTGCTGCCTCCTTTGCTTCTTTCTTTTCAATTCTTTTTATTACATTTTTCTTAAAAAAAAAAATGCAATTGAAAAAGTGCCAAGTAACAATAAACATGACGTATCCCCCTCATCCCCATATCTGCCCCGACCCAGTGTCCATTTCCTGCTCATCAAAATCGTGCCCCCACCTGGCTGTCCAGACAAATACTATGCATAAAAAACTTGAAAGACATGCATATGAAAAAATATGTTTCATATATAACATCTAATATAGAATATATTTACGTTTGCAGCTTATTTAGATTTGCTTTGTGACTGTACTTTACTCTTTCGTTTAATTACTGGACTACCCAATGCCGTTTTATTACAATATAAATGTCAGGAATAAGTGTATAACGAGTAGCCTGCGTCCACACTAAGCCGGTAAAATGTATGAACACATGTTTCCACCGGCACGTGCATGCCCAGTGCACGTGAATGGTCAAGCGATATGCATTTCCAGACGTGTCATATGGCCAGAGATTATTTCTGAAACGGTGATGAAACGCTCGTGTGGACAGAGACCGTTTTTAAAAATAAAAAGGTATTTGTGTGGATGTAGCCTGAGAGGGCTGGGAGTATTTTCATGCAGGACTCAAGTGGGTCTGAATGCAGCCCTTGTTCTCTTTACTTATTGCCATTGTTTCCTCTTTCCCTTCTACTGTCATTCCACCAGTAAGGTGACTTAATTTCCTTCCCACATCTCCTCCTCCCATCATTCCTCTGCTCCGGCAAATCTGAATAAACAAAGTAATGCATACAATTTGCATTTTGTTTACTGCTTTGGCAATATTGTAATGCCGACAATAAAGTCGGTGAATAGAATTTAAAGACAGAGATTAAATTAACAAGCCAATTGCTGAGAGAAAGACACGACTTGCATATTGATGCTGATGAAGTGTTTTTTTCTCTTTGTTGTTGAGAAAGAGATGGAGAACAAAGGGGAAAAAAGGAAAATTGACTAGGAAAACTACCGTCATTATGTACCTATGGTTTATGGGCCTCGCTGTTTATTGTTCTTAACATCACAGTGTGAGAGGCTGCTGACGTTGAGCACTATCATCTTAATTCACAGTGGAGACGTAATAAAGGAAGGAAACAAAGAGGACAGAAGAAAATAAGATAAAAAGGAAAGAAGGTAGAGATGGAAAGAGAAAAATAGCATGAGAAGGATTATGAGCAAGAAAAAACTAAAGATAGTTAAGGAAAGGAAAAAAGATGCAGGACAAGGGATGGGTCATTTAGGTAATTTTCAGGAGATATACATACAGTGGGGCAAAAAAGTATTTAGTCAGCCACCAATTGTGCAAGTTCTCCCACTTAAAAAGATGAGGG